>CANUEP010022406.1:0-132943 GCA_947857235.1 Jatropha podagrica
CCTCGGATAATCAACTGGCAGATATCTTCACTAAAGGATTAAGTAGCAGAATCTTCCATAACTTAGTATGCAAGTTAGGCTTGCTCAATATCTATACGCCAACTTGAGGGGGAGTGTTGTGATATATTACTGAATGTATAAGTAGTATAGTTTTAGGGTAAAGGGTAGTTTAGGTATTTTGAAAATAGCCTACACCTATAAATAAGGGTGAATTGTATCTTATTGAATGAATGAAAGAAAAAAAGCTCTCTTATTCCACATAAAATCAACAAAAATTTAACATATATTCTAAATATAAATTACATGTCATTTTATCATAATTTAAAAAATTAAACTTAATTAAATTGACTTGTTGCCATTGCATTTTTTTTCCTCTCGAAGAATCAAAATTTTAAATAAAAAATAGTGTAATTTTTCTTTTTTTAAATGGGAACTGTAGTATGTAAAAATATGTCATTGATCTCATATGATCTCATATCACCATAAGTGAAACTTGAAATTTCAATCTTTTAAGAATAATCTCGTCATTTGCCATTGAACTCCAGACTACTTTTTTTTTTTTTCTAATCTCTAGCCATGTATGATATTTCTATATTTTATAAAGCACATAATTATTATTTTAAAATTAGAAAATTCAATATTCTATTAATTTTATTAAATGTAAAATTAAAATTATAATAAACTCGAATTTTATGCCTTATATGAATTTGTATACTATGATAAATATGATTGAAAGGTTTTACATTAACTTTTTAAAAATACTTTCATTTATAAAATTTCATTTGTTAAAATTTTTTTAACTATATCTATTGAACTCTTATCCATTAATTAAAAAATGTAAAAATCATTATCAGTTAATTTAGATAAAAAAAATACATAATTATCGCATTTATCAAAAATTGCATAAATTACATTGAGAGTTAATGGATCAACCTAAAATTAATTGGAAAAAATTTTAAATTCATATATCAATTTACACATTTGCCCGAAAAAATGTACATTTGAATTTTCGTCAAAATCGCGACATTAGCGTTGAAAAAGAAAGGTGTGAGGATATTTTTCAAAAATTAAAAAATAATTATAAATTATTATTATTATTATTTTATTTATGCGAGAATCCGTTAGTTGAGGGCAACCAACTGCATAGCCAGAGTAGCATCGTCGTGTGGTTAGTTGTCCCATAAACAAAGAAAATATTGGAACATGTTTAGCAAAACATTATTACTTTATCCAATTGGTTAATTGAAGATTTAGAATTTTTGTAAGAGAAGTTGAAAGTAAAAACTCTTGAGAGTTACCGTTCCACAGAAAGCTATGAGAATTACTTAAGTATTGCTCAAGCGAATGAGAGCAGAATAATTAACGTTGAAGATAGAATATTTTGACACTATTCGAAAACAATTTTTTTAATAGCTTTTAAAATTTTAATAGATTAAAATGTTAAATATTATTTAAGAGATTATTCGATAATATAAAATTTAAATTAATTTTTAATAATTAAAATAATATTTTAAATATTATTAAAACAGTCTATAGGTATTAAAATAATTAATTTTATTAAATATATTTTTTCTTTAAGCTTTTACATCATTAAATATGAAATTGCCAAAACACCCCAATAATTACCGTTGTTAAAATTAGTCAAAACCAAGCCTCCAGTTTCCCAATCTTCTCCTTTGTCTAAATAACCGCTTCTAATCAATCCTCTTCTAAATCATTTCCCTCATCAATCCAGTAACCGTCACAAAGCTCCTTTGTCTAAATGCACTCCACAAAGCTCCGCCGGAAAGTGGCTCCGGCCAACGGAGATGCTGACAATTCCGCCGATAAGCAGGACCAGCTCCTCCTCTCAGCCGCCATCTGCAACGGGGAGGACCTCGGTCCTTTCGTCCGCAAGGCTTTCGCCTCCGGCAAGCCTGAGACACTTCTCCACAATCTCCGACAGTTCTCCCGCTCCAAAGAGTCAGAAATCGAGGAAGTTTGCAAAGCTCACTATCAAGACTTTATTATGGCCGTTGATGACCTTCGATCCTTACTCTCCGACGTAGATTCACTGAAATCCGCCCTCTCTGAATCCAACTCTAAGCTTCAGTCTGTTGCGGTTCCTCTCTTAACCGTCCTCGATTCTTACATAGAGGCCCAAACCGTCTCTCGCAATGTGAACTTAGCTCTTACTTCAATCGTGTCTTGTATCAAGCTCATGGAGCTATGCTCCAGAGCCAACCATCATTTATCCAGTGGTAATTTCTACACGGCCTTGAAGTGCGTGTATACGATCGAGAACGAGTTGTTGGATAACACGCCATCGTCTACTTTGAAGAGGATGTTGGAGAAGAAGATACCGGAGATTCGATCGCATATAGAGAGGAAAGTGAGCAAAGAGTTTGGTGACTGGCTTGTGGAGATCCGTGTAGTAAGTCGCAATTTGGGTCAGTTGGCTATCGGTCAAGCTTCGGCGGCAAGGCAGCGAGAGGAAGACCTGAGAATCAAGCAGAGGCAAGCTGAAGAGCAAAGCCGTCTCAGTTTGCGAGATTGCGTGTATGCTTTGCAAGAGGAAGATGACGACGACGGCATAAATGGTGGAATAGGAGATGATGGTAAAGATGGGTACAGTAATGGTGGCAGTGGGTTGTTAGGGTTTGATTTGACTCCGCTGTATCGAGCTTACCATATCCACCAGACATTAGGACTTGAGGATCGGTTTAGGCAGTATTATTTTGAGAATAGGAAGCTTCAGTTGACTTCAGATTTTCAGGTATCATCCATGACCCCTTTCCTTGAGTCTCATCAAACTTTTTTTGCGCAAATTGCTGGATTTTTTATAGTAGAAGATCGGATATTGAGGACTGGAGGAAGTCTCATCTCGAGAATGGACGTTGAAAATTTGTGGGAGACTGCCTTTAGTAAGATGTGTTCAGTGTTAGAAGATCAGTTTTCTCGGATGCAAACCGCAAATCATCTTTTGTTGATCAAGGATTATGTGAGCTTGCTTGGGGTGACTTTGCGCAGATATGGGTACCCAGTCGATGCTTTATTAGATGTTTTGAGCAAACACAGGGATAAGTATCATGAGTTACTGTTGTCTGATTGTCGCAAGCAGATAGCAGAGGCACTCGCAGCCGATAAGTTTGAGCAGATGTTAATGAAAAAAGAATATGAATACTCGATGAATGTGCTTTCATTTCAGCTACAGACATCGGATATTATACCAGCATTTCCGTACGTTGCACCTTTTTCATCCACGGTGCCAGATTGTTGTCGAATTGTGCGGTCATTTATCGAAGATTCTGTGAGCTTTATGTCTTACGGTGGGCAGCTTGATTTCTTTGATGTTGTTAAGAAATATTTGGACCGGCTATTGTGTGAGGTTCTGGATGAAGCTTTACTGAAACTTATAAATACATCGGTCCATGGGGTTTCCCAAGCAATGCAGGTTGCTGCAAATATGGCTGTGATGGAACGTGCTTGTGATTTCTTTTTTCGTCATGCTGCACAACTTTCTGGCATTCCCTTGAGAATAGCAGAGAGAGGTAGGAGGCAGTTTCCACTAAACAAAGCTCGTGATGCTGCAGAAGAGATGCTATCTGGGTTGCTTAAACAGAAGGTTGATGGTTTCATGACATTGATTGAGAACGTGAATTGGATGGTTGATGAGCCCATACAGAATGGAAATGAATATGTGAATGAGGTCATAATATATTTGGAAACTCTGGTTTCTACTGCTCAACAGATATTGCCAGCACAAGTTCTTAAAAGGGTCTTGCAAGATGTTCTTTCTCACATTTCAGAGACTATTATTGGGGCATTATATGGGGACTCTGTTAAGAGATTTAATATAAATGCTATCATGGGGATTGATGTAGATATTCGGCTTTTGGAATCTTTCGCAGATAATCAAGCTTCTTTGTTCACTGAGGGAGATGCAAATCAGTTGAAAACAGCACTTGCTGAGTCAAGGCAATTGGTTAATTTGCTTTTGAGCAATCACCCTGAGAACTTTTTGAACCCTGTAATTAGGGAGAGAAGCTACAAAGCATTGGATTATAGGAAAGTTGTGACTATATCAGAGAAGTTGAGGGATCAATCAGATAGACTCTTTGGAACTTTTGGGAGCAGGGGAGCCAGGCAGAATCCTAAGAAGAAATCTCTAGATGCGTTGATAAAAAGACTCAAGGATGTCAGCTGATTTGGTTCAATGCTGTACGAATTATACTTGCTCTTTCTCTTCATCCTTGGTACAATTTTTTTTTTAATTTTTATTTGTTGCTATTTTTATTTGCTTCCATTATTTCCTTCTGATAGTGTCAATAGCTATGCAAATTAATGTTTTGTATTTTGTATTTATCATTCATACATATGCATCAGGTTGTTGTATTGATTCTTCTGATTTACATTAATATTCCCTGTACATTCTTTGGATAGATCTAAGTCAAATCTAACACCTTCATCCAATTATCTAGTTCATCAGGAATTGAGGATGACGTTGACTTTTATATTAGTCTTCTCCTTATCCTTTTCTCCCTCTTATTGTTTCAATTGACTGTCTTATCAGAATGCTAATTGTAAGTAACGGATGCTCATATACAATTAGGATCAGATTCCTGTTCCATACTAAGGTGTTTGTAGTCATCAGTTCTTGCTTTCATTGCGAAGCTAACATATGAAGGAGTAAATTTAAGTTTTAAATGATGGTATTAGGTAGTTATGTTTGGATAAGGCTTTTGTGTGTAGTGAGATTGACATCAATTGCATGATTATAATTTATGATGAGCATGGATGATACTTGGTTTTATAAGCATGTTTCTTGTTAAAATTACGGATCAATAAAATAGAAAGCTAGAACTGAATATGTTTCGTCCATGGGACTAGAATTAAGCATGTATGTGAAAGCTGAGGATGAGCTTAGATGGTAGAATGAGAATCCATGCTGAAATTTTGGGACACGATTTTTATATTCATTCTTTATTCTGAAGATTTAGGACTTGTTCCATGGACTACCTTTGAGCATTTGACAGAGTGGTATCATCAGTGATTGCAAAATTGCTTGGCATGGGGAATTGTAATGAATTGATTGTTGACAATAGTGAACTGTATTATTGGTGGCAACAATAGCTTGAGAACGATAGGCCTGTATCAGGGCTGTATGGCCAGCGGTTGTTGAAAACCTATAGAACAATGTACTTTTGTTGGAGATTCTGTGCTTTTACTCTGATGTATTGCAGTATTTTAGAAGGTGAATATTAATCCAACTTATTTGACAATTGGAAGTAAAAAGCACCATAGCCAACTACTACATTGTTGCCAAACAACTTGGAACCTAAGGCCTCCTCTTTTCAGCTCGCAAATATGGCCTTTCTCTAGTTGCATTCTTTTATATAATATCTGTGAGTATTCCTTTCATTTGATTTAACAAGGTTGTTTTAGCTGTGCCTGGTATTCCAACTAGGTTATTTTGTGGAAGATTGTCAACCTGGCACTTGTATTTTTATGTCAGACATATCTTCTAATATAATTCGGGACTTAGAACCGTAAAAGATAGTACAGATTAATTATAAGCTTGAGGTATACTTCAGGTAGACTTGAAGACTTGGGCTCTACAATCATGTGGTTACAGCCATTGCTAGATCTACTTTTGGCATAGACCCCCAATGTTTGGAGGATGTGAAAAACAAGTGTTTGTATGGCACTTGTTTTTAATTCCATCCATTTTTCAATATTTCATCTTCTTAGGTGACTCCTTATCCTTTAAGCCAGGCAATTTATTTTAGTTTATGGTTAACCAAACCTGCAATTGCGGGTTAATAACATGCTCCCACTTCTGAATTTCAGATCATTAAGAACTTTTTGTTGATATTCTCAATAATCTTCTTGAGACTGGAGGATTCCTTCTTTCCACCCCCATATATATATATACACGCACACACTTCACAGACTGTTTGTCTTGTTTTAGGTCAAGGTGAATCCCATGTCTGATTGAAGCTTAAGATATCATTCAGTTCAGGGAAACAAGAATTTATTTCTTAGTATGGGAAACTTAGTTTTTGACATCATAAATTTGGGGTATTTTTTTAAGGTATTAATAATGTTTGTATGAGATTTCTACATTTGGAAAGTGATTGAAATTGTCAGAGAAGGTGTGATATTATTTAGTTTCCCTGAGATTTGAAGCATCTCTGGCATTAAAAATCATTATATGGCCTCATACTTAGCTGCCATATGTACCGACTGTTATAGCAGTAATTTTTATGAAATCTTTGCCGTTGATCCTCCTGCCCTTTCTTTGTAGTTAACAATTAGGTGCTATACCTAATTAAGTCTTTTAGAAGGAAGCAACCAAATAGTCACCATTATTATCTGCAAAGAGAAACAAAGAGCATTCATTTTGCAGCTCTGGATGGCATTATTATGGGGAATTCTCATAATTTTGAGTTGTATTACGACCCCATTTGCCTTTGGGTCATCATCAGCATATGATGTTCTTCAATACTATGACTTGCCGTTCGGTCTGCTTCCAGAGGGAGTGATAGGTTACGTGTTAAACCAAAGCACAGGTGAATTCTCCGTAGATCTGAACAAAACTTGTAAAATTTCCAGCCAATCATACAAGATCAAGTACAGTTCCAACATAAGGGGTGTAATATCCCAAGGCAGGCTGGATAAACTGGGAGGCGTTAAGGTTCGTGTTGCATTTTTTTGGATTGGCATTGGAAAAGTGACTCGTGAAGGGAGCCAGCTTCAATTCTTTGTTGGACCAATATCATCCGAGTTTCTAGTTCAAAGCTTCCTCAAGTGTCCCCGTTGTTGACACTCGACAGATTTCTAGTGCTAGATCACAGAATCATCCATCACTAAGAAGGAACTTGTGTTGTTCCTTTTATATTGAGAATAATAGTTTTCTTTTTCTAAAAAAGCCATGTCATTTGGTTTAATGGCATTAGAACGCTTGTGAGGTCAAGAGTTTGAATCATTAAAAAAAAAATTATAGTACAAGGAATTATAATATAGATAGTAAATGGAACAATTTTGAACATAGAGGTATTTATCAGCGTCTTTGATAAAAACTATCCCATCCTTATATTAGGTGAAATACAGTATCGGAACACTCCGCATGGATTGAGAATGAAGCCAAGCGTTCAAGCGTCGCTATCCGTTTCGTCCCATGCGTGCACCTGCAGATGCGCTAGCTCTTTCTTCTCTCCTGTGCCCATTTAACCATCTTATTATCAAACACCTCTGCTTCATTAATAGCCACTTATTTCAACAACGACAAGACACTGTCCCTTTAGTCGAAGACTAGTCTTTTTACCTCCATCTCGCCCATTTCTTGGTAGTTGCGATGAAATGCTCTATTTTAATGTTGTGTCTCTTATTCAATTTCCAGTCACAACTCCTTCACTGAAGCCAAACACTCAAAATTTGAAAATGGGTTTCCTTGCGTTTCCAAGATCTTCAACTTTAATGGCCGTTATATGGTCAGTCGCCTTCCTTCAAATGATTTCTTTCACATCTCCATTTGCTTTTGGTGTTACTGATGCAGAAACGCCATCAGCTTATGATGTTCTTAAAGAATACGACTTCCCGATCGGTCTTCTTCCAGTAGGAGTAAGTGGGTACGAGTTAAATAGAGAAACAGGTGAATTTGCGGTCTATGTGAATGAAACTTGTAAATATAAGATTAATCAATATACGCTGGAGTATAAGAGTACCATAACGGGAATAATATCGAAAGGCAAGCTCCGTAATTTGACGGGCGTTAGGGTGTTCGTTATTTTGCTATGGATTAATATCGTGGAAGTTACTCGAGATAGCGATGAGGTTGATTTCTCTGTTGGAATTGCTTCGGCAAACTTTGCAATTGGCAACTTTAAGGACTGTCCCAGGTGCGGCTGTGGATTTAATTGTAACAATTTGAGGAATACTCTTGTTTTTTCTTTTTAATCAGTTCACATATATTTTATTGGTTGGAAATTAAGGGATCATCAGATTTATGAGCAGAGCTATTATGAAATTGCCTGTAGCTGCATTGTAATATTGTGTTTCGCTACATTCTAATGAAGGGTTTTCGCTTCAATTTTTAATCTCTATAACCATAATTTTTTTATTTCAGAACCTGCAATTCTTGTTGGCTGATTGGAATGTTCTAGATATTTTCATTTCCATTTTGTTTGGAAAATCGAATGACAAGGAGTAGGCTTAGGACTTATAGGCCCAGTCCATTTTCATACAATATTGAAACACGTTTAGCGTCTGATCTCGTTGTCTTAATTCTCAACTGAATGGCATCCAATTGTCCCACGTGGAATCTACTGTGTCGCGTTTCTCCAGCATCAACTATGAATGGTTCAATCTCAATACCAAATAGTCAAAGGTCAAAACTCAGCTACCTAAATTACACTCGCGTTTCCCAAGACACGTGCAAAAGCCCTTATATCTGTCTCCTTTACCCGTCGAGACGCACTTCCAGTTCCACCATGGCCCCTCTCCTCGCAATTCTCCTCTTTCTGGTCTCCTCCATCCAATTGGTCACCGGCAACGGCAATGTAACAGCATATGAAGTTCTCGAAGAGTACAATTTTCCAGTTGGTCTCCTTCCAAAAGGAGTAACTAGCTACGAATTGGACACTTCCACAGGTAAGTTCTCCGTCTCTCTCGATGAAACTTGTTCATTCACCATCGATTCTTATACTCTCAAGTACTCGACTACTATTACGGGCGTAATTAAGAAAAATGAGCTTTCTAGCTTGAGCGGTATCAAGGTTAAGGTTCTTTTTCTCTGGTTGAGTATTACTGAAGTGATTCGAGATGGCGATGAGCTTGAATTCTCTGTGGGGATCGCTTCTGCTGATTTTCCTGTGAGTAATTTCAATGATTCTCCTACTTGTGGTTGTGGATTTGACTGTGACGATACTAATTTGAGAGAGAATTTCAAAATCAATGATCTATTATCTTCTTTTTGATTGATTAAGTTCGATTCTACGATCTGTATGTGGATGTGTTGATGGAAGGAATTGTTGTTGTTGGAAATTTGAATATTTAAATTAATATTCGTAACGTTAGATGTGTTCGATTCTACATTTTCCATTTTCAATTATCCCATTGTGGAAACTGAATTAGGCATTGGAATCTGTTGCTTATTTAAGTTGAGATTCACTTGCTTATTTCCGGTCTTCTATTCGCTGAGAGAGAAAAAAAAAAGGTGGAGTCAAAATAAATTATAAAAACCTTTTTTTTTTTTTTAATTTTTAAATGAATGATAGACCGAGGTTTTATTGGGTGAATGCAAAATACAAATCCATATTTTACATGAATACCAATAAATTTAAGATGTTAACATATGAATTTTATAAAATTTTATAGAATTCATTTAAAAATTCAAAATTTTGTGTTTGAAATGAAAAAAAAATAAATTTAAATTTTATGAAATTAGATTAGTTTAGTTTAAATTCTATTAAGATAGATGGAATTTGTAAATGAATTTTACATATTAATCTATTAATATTTATATTGATTAAACTGCTCTTTCACTTAAATATTATTAATTAAATTGTCTTTATTTATCTTTTTTAATATTTTTTTTAAAGAATAAAAAATTGTTATTGAATATGACTAATTCAAATGAAATTTTAATTTTGAATATATTTTAATATATTAATAAAAATAAAATTTAAACATTTGCAAGGATATAAAATTTGAATTTTAAAATTTAATTAATTAATTATGGTGGAACATGAGAGATTTATTTATATTAGTATTTTTTGTTAAATTATTATGTCAATGTTATTTTAAAAAATAAAAATAAATGAATTTTCGTTTAAAATATATGAAATACAATTGAATTCTTTATTTTAAATTATAATATACTAAACATGACAAATTCGTTTACAAATAAATTTTATAATCATAATTCATTTGTTTTAAATGGTATCGTTAACTAAAGTAATTTTCAGTAGTAAATGAAGAAACAACGCCTTAATTTCATATCATTAATTTGATTAAAAAAATTCATTTTGCACCTTAATATTTTCAAAGGAAGAAAATAAAAGTTACTTTAAAAAGATTTATATATATGGGAGTAGCATTATTCTATTCTCCTTATATAGAAATATTTAATTTGATTTGCACATTAACCGTAAAAATAGTTAAATTATCATAAAAAGAAAAATTAGTAGTCGGGCCACTAGGTTTATGATTAAAATTAAATAAAAAAATTATATTAATTGAAAGTAAAATAGAAAAAGGGAAAGGAGCGTTGTTGAATCTTATTCTACATTTTAATTAATATATAGTATATTTTAGAAATATTCTATTTTGTTAGATCACTATTCAAACTCATAATATAAAGAACGTAACAAGTGAGAAATATCATATTCAAGTTATATTCATATAAATTATTAATAATTTTGATGACGTGTCAAACATTTTCAGATTACATGGAAATAATGAAGTGTCAGGGGTCTCAGCTTGCAACGCGCTGCCTTTGTTAAGGAACACGTGCATTACCAACCGTACCAAATAGCAAGATTTAAAATCAAACGGCGCCGTATAGACTCGCTAGCTTAGCACGCTGTCGTGGTTTCCCAGTCCCACAAACGTAGCCCGTGTTCCTTCTTTCTCCGCGTCATCATCGCTGCTAATTTAGCTGGCAACCAAACAAGAGCCAGGGCAACTTTCCCAGAAAATAACAAAATTTTCTAGGGAGAGAGAAATTGTCAACGTGCAATCCTATAAACAGAAAACAAATAAGTAACAACATCGTTCCAGTCCAAACTAGTCCCAAAGCAATCATGCCTTTCACGGTTCTTTCAACTCTTCTCCTCGTATCATCTCTCGCCGCTTCATTTCCCACCGCCGTCGCCGATGATAGTCAGACGGCGTATGAAATTCTCGCCGGATACAACTTTCCAATTGGTCTCCTTCCTAAAGGTGTGACCGGATACGACCTGGACAAAAACACTGGTAAATTCAACGCCTATCTGAACGGTTCGTGCGGTTTCTCTCTGGAAGGTTCTTATCAGTTGAATTACAAATCCAGAATCAGTGGTTACATAAGCAATGGGAAACTCACGAAGTTGAGTGGCATAAGCGTAAAAGTGCTGTTTTTGTGGCTGAATATTGTGGAGGTGATTAGAGATGGAAATGAGCTTGATTTTTCCGTTGGGATTGCGTCAGCGAGTTTCTCAATTGATAATTTCTATGAGTGTCCGCAGTGTGGCTGCGGATTGGATTGCAATAATGTCAAAGTAAGCAATCCTAGAACCAATCCATTTGTTTCCTCAATTTAGGAATTTTAAATATTATAATTTACTCGAAGAATCTTTTTAATGCTGTGGTAATGGATATTGGATAATATGCTATCTTTCTATCTGCGGATGGCGTGACATGATTTGGGTTCTGTTTGTTTACTGGAAATTGTTGAATGTTTTTACATTTGCTTGATAGGGATAAAGGAAATGTGTATAGTTTGGTTTGCTTGTATGTGGGACAAATATGTTTTCTTTTAGCTTTAATGCTCCGCCTGGAGTTTTTTCTGCGTTGAATTATTAAATGCCTCAAGATGGGCATGGAAAAGATCCCATTTTGTGATGGTAATTGACGGGAACTTTATTATTATTTTTGTCATTGCTTTTGTTAATGGGGCTTTTACTTTGCAAATACGAAGCTTGAAGGAGAATATACTGTGGTAAGGACACGCTTGATAGGCTTTTATAATGTTCCATATCCTCTTTTATGTCAATCCTTGACATAGTGAGAAGATCTATATGTAAAGTAAGAAGATGGGAAATAGGATGCGTTTTAGTTGAGTGTATAACTTTACTCTGGTGCAACTCAGAATTTGATTTAATATAATTGCTCTTAGATACATTTAGGTTCCGTGCTATGGCTAGATCAATTTCATTACTTATATACCTTCTGAAGTATATATCCGATGGAATTCATTTTATTGCTATTAATTAGCTAAAACAGTTGCCATGATAACCTTTTGAAAATATTTGGAGGTAAGAATAGTTATTAAAGGCTCGCCTAGATCAAGTTCATTACCTGTATACCTTCTGATGTAGATATCCAATGAGATCCATTTTATACCAGTAGATATTAGATTAGCTATACCAATTGCCACGATAACCTTTTGAAAATATTTGGAGGTAAGAAAGCCAATGCGTCGTTCATTTGCTTTGGGGTTTAGCATTCATCCATTTCATACTTGGTTAGTTATGGTATAATTTTCAGCTGAATATTTGAGCACCATATTATACAGCTCAGTTCTTGTTTTGATATGTTTCAGTAAACTCAATGAGATAACTTCTTGTGCATAAGGAGGAAGTGATATTAAAATTCCTGAATTTTGTTTAATATATCCATAGTAGAAGCTTGCTTATCATTTGACTTTCAAATAATTGTGGAATGCTAATCTTGATACAAGGTAAACCTATTGGAGTGTTTAGACATTCTGCAGCAGATCATTTCCTATTTTCCTTATCAATTCTGTCAATCTTGTGCTTACTCTTTAATGAAAATTGTTCTTAGAAAGGCATTCTTGAGTTTGACATAAATCAAGTGAGGTGAACAGGTTTGGTGTGTAGTAGTCAATTCCAAAGTCACCACTGTGAAAACTGGATGAATTGCATTTCTCCATTTCTAAATATTATAGAATTAATTTCCTTAATTGCTTTTCCCTTGCTACGTTCCCACTTCTTTAGTACATGAATATAAACATTCAACTTAATCACAGTTCTTGATGAAGTCTTCATTTTTAGTCCTCTTGAAGTCACTTTAACTACAGTAATACCCTGCTGATGCCATTATTACTCCAACATGACAGCATTAGCTTGACTGAAGCTAATGATGTGTGTTTATTACGGTCTATCCCGATTCCTAACATTGTTGCATTAAGATGCAATAGAACCCCAGGGTTCAATTTCCACACACAGATTTTGTAAAATTAGTTTTGAGTCAATATATATTCACACCATATACTATCAGAGACTGACTCAATAACAATGTCACAGCTATCCAGAGTTTATACAGGCAAACAGGATGAACTAATCTTTAGTGTTTTGGGATGTTAGCATGAAGGTTATTTTATCAAGAAACAGAATGAACTTAATCACATTAGCCTATAAGTTGATCAAATGATGACTGATGGGAGAGAATAGAACTCATTTTGACAATGAAATTTGCATAACCTATAAAGAGAATTTGATGGCTATAATTTGAAATGTCTGAAATTATATTTCCTTAAACTAGTGATGAAAAGTTTTGCCATGACAATACGCCCTTAGTTAGAGGTTGCATTTACAAGTTAGATTTCAAATTATTACAGGGTTAATTTTACATTACGTTACATGGGCGAAGAAAAGGTTAATAGGGACTTGGTATTTGGGGATTGAGGTTGGAAATATCGGATGGCTAATTTGAATGGAGCTGTTGGACGCAGCACAAAATTTGATGGTTGGATTTCGGTCGGTGCAATTGTTAAAGTTTCTTTGTTCTCTTATTGAAACCAAGTATTTTAGCTGAGGAGAGTACACCGCTTCCTGCTGTCTGAACAAAGAACTAGAATAAATACCATTTGTTTACCTTCACCTATTATTTTGGACTGAGAGAAGATTTCGTTTTGCCAGTGAGATCTTTTGTGGGGAACATTGTTGGGATAGGGAAATTGGAACTTGTTCCATCTTTGTGAGGAGCCATTTTGGCCATTTGATTAGTAGCATATGCTATTTTATACAGGAGTTATCTTTGTTTGCTACGACATTGTATTTTAATGCCTGAGTGAATTTATAAGGAACGCATTTTTTGTTCTTTCTTTTTATTACTTCACTTCACTGGTTTGCAGTCCAAAAATCTCTCTCTTTCTTTCCCATGAAATGGAAATGCCAATTTTGTTTGTTTTGTCACAATATTTGCTGATTCAGCATCTTTGTGGCGCACAACGTTATTGCAATTTCCTCTATTCTCATGAATATACCATCTCGCTTGTTGTATCTGCGTCTTCACCCACAGGCCAATTGGATGTGTTTTTGTTTTCCTTAATTTCAATAACATGTGGGAAGCAAATCGTAAATTTGCTTGTCAGTGTTATCCTCTCCTCTGTCACAAAATTGAACTTGACAATGGTTGGTGCGAAAGCCAATGGAGGTCCGATCATTTTCTATCACAGACGCAGATTAATAGATTTTTCTACATTATTTTTTTTAATTGATTTTAAATATAAAAATCAACTCCTTTATTATTTAGTTATTTGTTATAATTTTTTTTTCTTGTTTTGATAAAAAAATATTCCCGTCTTCTGTCTCATTGAAGCGCTTAAATGATTTTTGTTTTGTTTAGAACTTAGAAGAGAAAGCAATCGGAAATTGAGTTTTTATTTCAATGCTGAATGAGTAAGAAAATTTCGTGGTAGACGTCGCTGACGGTGACGCTGACCCAACTCTTCCAAGCGCCCAACTTGCGTTGCGTATGTCCTTTTCTTTTACAGTTCACCGCATCTGCCCATCTACATTTAGCACGTCTCTTCCACTTTGATTCAGATAAAATATAAAGATTTTTTTTTAGAATAATAATATGAGAAAAATATTACAAATGAGTTATTCATTTATACTTCCCTTCTTCATTATCATTTATATCTTTCTCATAATAATAATAATAATAATAATATTCTGTGACAAAGATAACGGAACTCTAAACCGAAGGAAAACATTGCACAACAAACACCAATTGAAAGGGAAAATGATAAGCAATCTGAATTGAGAAATTAGTATTTCATATTTTATAAGAAGAAAACTTGTCCCCATAAACAGAGACGAAAGAAGAGCGACAACAAATATTATAAAATTATGCCAAGGCCGGAAACTTCCTTCTTCAGCCCCCCCATTTTTCTTTTTTTCTTTTTTTTTTTGCCTACAAAAATCTGTAGCATAAGTTTGTTTTGTTCAGTGCCTCTTCAAAAGCGCAGCTCTTAATTCAGCGGCATCAATCTCCTCGGTGACGTTCTCCGGTCTATAGCATCCGGTACGGGGATCTGGAACCCAGGAGATCTTATCGGTGGATCCAACCGTCTGCTCTCCTGATTTCTTTACCATTGAGCCACTTCTAGCAGCAGCTCCTTGTGTTGCAGCAGTTGGCGCTGCTGCCCCAGAAAATCCTCGCCTATTAATTGCTTTGGTGACCAAAGCAGAAACAACCTTAGCGTTTGAGAAACAGCGAGCCATTCTTGCGATTCAAATGCGGAGAGTTAATATTCAAAGCTAGATATTTTCAAAACTACTGCGGAAACTTTTCTCTTCTGTTCGAAAGAATCCTTTCCGCAGTAGCTAAAGGAAAAGTCTTTACAGTCTATAGACTCCTCCTCTCTCTTTGAAAGCTTCTTGTTGGTCTGGGAACGGAGGGCTCGACAGCTTTATATAGAGGCAAGCGGAAAGATTAGTATCCACAAGTATCCTAGGGTCAATTAGACCCCGTCAAAAGCGTTCTCCGGACCACTCCTTGCTTGCCACGTGCTCTTCTTTCCTTAAATATGTTTGTGGCCGTTCTCCTAAATTTAAATTTACTTGCTTCACGATAAAAGAAAAGAAGATTACATAGGGAAAAAATAAAATAATACTGTAATAAAGAGGAAAAACCATCTTATAAATAGTTAGAGTTTAACCATTATTTTAAAAAAACTATAACAAATAGGCCTAAATTGTAAATTTTGATTATTTAAGTTCAATAGAGAAAATGGTATTGATTTCATATTTTTTTCTGTAAAATATAATTAAATCTCTAAATTATAAATTAATACTTAAATTAATTTATATTTAAAAAATAATTATTACGCATTTAATTTATATTTTTATGATATAATTAAGTTCTTCTCATTCCATCCAAAAAATACTAAATAATTTTTCGTTAATTAAATACACTTTTTGGATTGAATATATTGGTTTTAAAAAAAAAAAAACACATTTTAAATACAAGGATCCAATAATGAAATAATGTATAAATTAAAAATATTATAATTATTTTTTAAATATAAAGGGACTTAAATATTAATTTACAATATATTTAGGGACTCAATTATATTTTATTATTTTTTCCATATTTTCCGCATTGTCAAAAAAAAAGTGAAGGAAAATGAATTTCTTTCCTCTCATATTTTTAACCAATTATAATTTATCCTTCTTTCCTTCCATATTTTGCTAGTTACCAAAAAAGTAAGGCAATATAATTTTTTGTTTTCTCTTATATTTTCCACCAATTCAAATATAGTTTTATGGAAAAACAAATTACTGAATAATCTTTAAATAAAGACTTGTACGTCATGATTACAATCTATCTAGGTCAGAACTTAGGAAGCGGCTTTTAAAAAGGTCACGCCGATGTCGGTGCTCTAGCGAGTCCTTTACAGCCGGCAGCCGCAGATGACCTCAATAACACGACATCAGCCATCGACACCAATTGGGTTAATGGTAATTCGAGCAAGCACTGGGTTAGTTTCGTTTCTCTGTTATTCAACTTACGAGTTGCACTTTCTTGTATCTAAACTTTTAATTCCTAATTTTAATATTATTTTCTTATTTAAAATTATTGAGAAAGAAAGAAAAGTCATAATATAGATATTGTAAAAAAATTGTACACAATGCTCATTGATTAATTAATATTTATTTATTTTCTTAAGATCACGAATGAAAAGTTCAGGGAGAGCGCAATCATAACCTTCCATCTGCATAAAATATTTTGATATCATGATATTCGAATTTAAAATTTAGAATATAGAAAATATGAATTCATACATTAATCAGAACAAAATAATTCCATTTGCATAGAGAGGAAAATTACAACGTAAACATTCTTCTTGTTGTCCCTAAAAGCAGAGAGGACAGAGGAGCCACAGCCTACAGCTATTCAGCTAATAAAGCACACGAAACCAAGGCCTGCGTGGCCGATTTTTGGCGGTCAAATTGAAGACTACCTCGCTTCCATCCTTTTTTGATAGGAAAAAATCTATAACAAGCAACAATTGTTCATTCAGTTTTTCTTCAGAAGCGTAGCTCTTAACTCGGCCGCATCAATCTCCTCTTCGACGTTCTCAGGTCTGTAGCAACCGGTGCGGGGATCTGGAACCCAAGAGGTCTTCTCGGTGGATCGAGCCATCTCCTCTCTCGTTTTCTTGACCATGACGCCGCTTCTTGCAGCAGCTCCGGTTTGTGGCGCAGCAGCTGAAAATCCTCGCCTGTTGATTGCTTTGGTGATCAAAGCAGAAAGAACCTTTGCGTTTGAGAAAGAGCGAGCCATTGGGATTCAAATAGAAAAACTGAGAGAGGTTTAAAACTTTTTCTTCTTCTCTAAAGAAACCTTTCCAAAGCAGCAAAGGTAACCTCTGTTCCTCTCTCAGAATCTGTACTCTTTCTTCCTCTAGGAAAGCTTCTTATGGTTTATGTTGCGAGGCCGCATGGGCTTATATAGAAGGAGAGAAGCCGAGACGCTTGTGGATATACGTATCGGACCTCTCTTTGCTTTCCACGTGGTCGTCATTGCTTAGTAACTTTTTTGACTTGTTCTGCATAATCAACGGTGATTACAGAATAAAAAATGATCGCACGGTTGAGAAAAGAGAAAGCGTGAGCTCGCGGACTTTGTCTTGTATGAAAGATTGAAAATGAAAAAAATATCAAAGCGGATGAACAAGAACCTTTAAACGAGGAAAGGTCGGCGTGAGTGCGGTATCAGGAAGAAAAAGTGCTATGAAAAAAGATATCCACGTGGCATGAATTGGTTGAATGAAATAGGCGGCTGCTATATGATCTGACCATTAGGCTCGTGAAAGGTGTAAGAGAGTTCCAAGCAAGTCAAGAGTCGAGGAAACAAGTTGAGCCCTCTTTCTTGAATTTTAGTAGTATTAAAACCGAGTGTTGTCTACAGGCTGGCTTGTTTCGCTTTCGGTGCACAGATGTACCATGTTCCATGTATAGTTTTCAAGAGAATGACTCGACGAAGTCCAATATAACCCAAATTGGTAAAAAATTTCATTTTGAAACAAATATATTTTTTACTATTTACTAAAAAAAAAGAGAAAATGAAAATAATATTATGGCTAGGGATCACTTGCCCAGCTGGATGGATTCATTTCATACCCATCACCAACTTGGCTTTGCAGCTTTACAGTTCACTGTTACCGTTACCGTTACCAACATGCATCTGATTCTCAATTTTTTTTTTTTTTTATCTGTTGGGCGCATAATATAAAAAATTGGTAGTGAGGAATTACTTATGTCAGTGTGAGACAGTCTACAATAAAAGCAAAGATTATATGTGTAAGAACAAACAAAGAAAAGGATTCAAAACTTATAAATAATAATGCATGTTGACATTTTATAAATAGACACAGTCAGATTCTGTGTTTTTAATATTTACTTATAATTAATTAATTAATTAATAAAAGTGCGTTTTATTTTTTGTTTTTAACACATAGATGGCGCATCTTTTGCAGGCAGCTCTTACAAAGGTTAGAGCGTTGAATTGAGACAGGAGGGGCCATTTGGCCTTCATTAGTCGGTCATTGGTCCATGGAAGGGTCAACACTATTCCGTTTATTTAATAAACATTTGGACCATAACTAGACCGAGCGCAGCCCAAGTGAGAAAAAATTTAGCCCAACAAAACTCTATTAGCCCAACATACATATGAAAACCCAAAATCCAGGATTCTCCTATCTGGATGTCTTCCCTTCTTCCTCTTCTTCTTCTGTCTATTAGGGCTTCTCCCCGGCCATTATTTTGCAGCCAAAATCCCTCGAAAGATCGCTAAAACCCCTTTGGTTTGCCACCATCCGATAAAGAACCCGACGCCTAGCTCGAATCCGCAATCATGGCGTTACTAGAGCAAAAGAATGTAGCGGATGTGAATAATGTGAGCGCAGGCGCAGATATATCTCCGAACAATACCATTTACATCAACAACCTCAATGAGAAAATTAAAATCGACGGTGATAACCTATCCTGCGTTTAAGTTACATCGATTTGCTTACTGTCGTTTGACTGTATGAGATAATGTTTGATTTAAAATTGCTGTTTTAGAATTGAAGAAATCGTTGCACGCGGTTTTCTCGCAATTTGGTAAGATATTGGAGATATTAGCATTCAAGACTCTGAAACATAAAGGGCAAGCTTGGGTTGTTTTCGAGGATGTTCAATCAGCTAACAATGCTATGAGGCAAATGCAGGCTTTCCCGTTTTATGACAAGCCCATGGTATGCTTTGGCCTCCTTTTTTTGTTTTTATTTTTCTTCAGTTGAAGTCCGAACCTCTCTGCCAAGTCCCAATTTTTTGATGTAGTTTCAATAAATTTGCTCTTAATTTATTTTTAGAATTATGGCGTCTGGTAGTGTCTGCATGTGTATTATTTGGATTTGGCCTTTTTGGTTAGTAGTTATAAATGTAATTAAGTTCTTGAAGTTACAGATTGGAAAATTTGTTAATTTGTTGACTCGTGTAATTTGCTATATGATAAGAAAAACCCAAATGAATTTATTTCTGCCTCAGATTTCTGGGGAGGAATGAGATTGAATATCAATTGGTTGGGTGCTGCCTGTATGTTAGAGTCAAAAGACTAAGATTTTGATCCTCTAGATAATAAGGTGTGTTGTTTCACTCTCTCTCGTATATTTTTTTTTTTTTCCAAAAAAATTGGGTAACTTTCATTCAAATTAATCTCCCATCAGATAAACATCTATAAAAATAAAAGATATCTTTGACGTAAGTACATGAAGAAGGTAATTCTTTAGTGGAATAACTTCAGTAAATTAGGGCATTTTGATGCATTTGTATTTCTTACACCTACACGTGAAGATTGGACAAAGTAACGTCAAGTTGTATTTGTTTGTGGATGAGTTAAGGGCCTGTCAAGCTTTCTAACTCAAGCTCTAGGAAGTGAGGTTTGAACCTATTACCTAATCTATGAAGCTGAGAAGTGGTCGAACCATATGTTAGACTAAGTTGATTTTTCACTTCACACTCAATTAAAAATGGACCTATCAGTTAAAGATCTATGAATTAGGATTTTTTAGGTATACTTAGAATCTTTGAATTAATGTATTTATCTATTCTTGTTCACACAAAGACCATTTCTGAACTTGGAAGAATTGTTAATATGACAATAACTTTTAATTTGGGCCTTCTTTTGGGGTTTGTTTTTGCACTATATGCGCATGCACACATATAGTCGGCATCTTCTAATACCTTGAATAAACCATTGTAGACTATGAACTCCTCTCTTTTGCTTCATATTTGTGACTGATATGTATTTATTGCAGAGAATACAATATGCAAAAACAAAATCAGATATCATCGCCAAGGCTGATGGTACTTTTGTTCCAAGAGAAAAGAGAAAGAGGCATGAGGAAAAAGGTTAATTCATGGCCCTTTATATACAGTAAGCTTGTATCATTAGGAACTATAAGTTCTATTATATATGCATTTGATGGTGGTATCATAAAAACAGAAGCAACAATGTTACAGCTATTGTTTTTAAGTTTTGACATACTGGAGAAGAAGAGTAGATTCATATGCTTGATATTAGTTCAGCTTGTGCTGCATTTTATTGGCTGTTCTGTTATTTATTTTCCTAATGCTGTAGATACCCTGTGGTTATTGTTTAACTTATTTAGGAGGAAAAAAGAAGAAAGAGCAGCATGATGCTAATCAAGTTGGGATGGGCCTGGCTGCTGGTTATGCTGGTCCCTATGGTGCAACACCTCCGGTAAGCATGTTCTCTGCTTGCTTTGGAATACAATTCCCAGATTCTTTAGATTATTTGGGATGGGTAGTAAAGCTGGGTGCCTGGATCAAGATTTCTCTATTAAATAATTAATGATCATGATGTACAGTATAGATATATGGAAATGTTTAAACAAAATAAACTTTAAGTAGTCTAGAGAAATCATTTTTTAAGTTACAAATAAATCTCTTATATCTGTGAAAAAAATGGAACTTAATTACAACCTGTACAAACAACATTCACCTTTTCCACCTTGATTACCTCTCAAACTTTACGGAAATGTTCAGAAGCAAAGGAACTGTCACATAGAGTTCTAAGAATTAGAGGAGTTTCACTTCTGTCTGTTAAAAATAGTTTTGCCTGTTTTCTGAATCATTATGAAGCTTAGGAGTTTGCATTTGTCATTTTTCTTTGTCCTGAAAATTACTGAGTACGATTGATTCTTATCTCTTAACAAATTGGTGCAGCTATCACAAATACCCTATCCAGGTGGAGCAAAATCTATGGTTCCTGAGGCTCCAGCTCCTCCAAATAACATACTATTTATTCAAAATCTGCCCAATGAGACAACACCAATGATGCTGCAAATGTTTTTCCAGCAGTACACTGGCTTTAAGGAGGTTAGGATGGTGGAAACAAAGCCAGGTATTGCCTTTGTAGAGTACGGAGATGAGATGCAGTCAACAGTTGCAATGCATGGACTCCAGGGTCTGAAGATACAACAAAATCCAATGTTAATTACCTATGCCAAGAAATAGTTGAAGTTGCTTCTGATTTTTGCTATTCATAGGAGAAACTACTATCAGAAACTTCAAACTAGAATGTTTTTAAGTTTGTAACTGCTTACTCTGTGTGTCTGTTGTTTTGAGTTGACAAGGAGGATTAGGAGTTATATGGTGTATCATCTTAGCTAAAACTCTCTTCGTTTCTATATTCACTTCTAAAATATTAGCATAGTAAATTGACGAGTTAATGTGTATTTATCTTCCTAACCTTGTGATAAGAGTAGCTAGATAAATAAAATAGCTTCTACCTGTCATTTTTTCATCCCTGCAAATCTACGGAAATGCTATCTTCAACTGATCACTCCAATTTCGTCCCGCCAGAACCATAAGAGTTAGACATGTCTAATTTCTCTTTACGACTTGCTCAAACCCAGTTAAACTGATTATCGGTGTGGCATTTGTTGACTGCTTAAAATGTGGGATCGTCAACATGATCCAATTATTAGCCATACAATTTTCTTATTCAAAATCCATATGATATACCCAGCCCATCACTGAACAAACGACAGAAAAAAGGAAACAACATGAAAAAGTGATCCCTCTGTAAGATAAAGCATCACCAGATTGATGATCCTGCAGGCGCCATTCATTGGTAAGTGCGAATGCATGATCCATAGCCTTTTAAATTCTACAAATATTTTTATACAAGCTGTAAATAAGAACTAATGCCACAAGCAAAGAACAATCAGTATAAATTAATGTATATCAGCCATGATCTGTTATCATGATGGTTAGGTTATAGGCCTACTGCTCCCTCATTACACCCTCTCCAATTCAGTTTTGTGTTTATCCAGTTGGTCTTTCAACTCCTTCCTCCATCCTTGGATCAGTCTTTCTTGCTTCTTGATAATCTCATCCTTTATCTTCAATTCTTCTTCCATCACGGCAATCTCCTGCTAATATGCAATGCATGCACCCAACACAGTGTGACTTAGCCAAGGTCTGAATGAAACTGTAGAATATTCAAAGAAAATTATATCGTATGCAATCTGTGAGCAATATATGGTTTACCCTTCTCAGTGTTTCAGCTACAGTTGGTTGATCTTCACGTTGGAGACCAATAAAATAGAGTTGAAGTTTCTTGGCAGCCTCCATGAAATCCCTTGCATGCCTCTCAACATCAACTGAAAGAATCACAAAATACACCTTTTTCAGCTTGTATTGTAATTTAGTTTTAATTTGCAAATGGATAGGACATCTCGCAATCCAATGTAGTAACATAATCCATATCACATTCATCAAGCCACACTATTGAAATTATCTGGTTAGTCAAAAAGACACATACATGTAATGTCATGAAAAGGACGATAAAGGAGCCAACATATAAGGGATGACGAAAAATCTTAATGCACTTAGAATCTAAAATAAGAGTACCATGAAGGAGATTCAACTATTGAAGAAATAATATCCGTCTCAGTCACTTCTTTTTCAGCTGTACCCCAATAGGGTTCTCTTGAAAAATATCCAAAAT
Source organism: Jatropha podagrica (assembly GCA_947857235.1). Lineage (NCBI taxonomy): Eukaryota > Viridiplantae > Streptophyta > Magnoliopsida > Malpighiales > Euphorbiaceae > Jatropha > Jatropha podagrica. Next base: position 23,014 of record CANUEP010022406.1, read on the forward strand.
AATGAAGGTATGGAGTCAATTATTCAAAGGCTTGAGTTGGGATGAAAGGCACGAAAACTACGGGACATATTAGCTCAATTTCATTGAGAGCATTTACCATAGTATCCCTGAATTTCTAAATACCCAGTTAACGGATACTTAATTGTTTGAAGCGCCTACAAATACCAAATTCGTTAACAAATGCGGAAGAAAACTGTGAGTATCATCAAGCCGCAAGAGAAAACAATCTAAAATGATATATGTCATATTAGTATCTGAATTCAATCTATACCCATGTAAGATAATTATTATCCATGAATTTACTAACAACAACATATCAAAGACGATCCAGGAGCAAGCTTCTATGGAGATATTCAATTTAAACACTATAAAACGTCGACATTTAAACAATAGAATATACTAGAAATATGCCCATCATACAATCCTACAAATATTCTTACGTAATCACGCCCATTTTTCCTCTGAAAAGATAACTATAACCGTAAGAATAATACGAGTTACAGTAATCTCCACCCTTTATAATAAGTATTTAAAGAATCACTCTATTTAATCTGATTTAACCTAATTATCAAATCACACAATACTAACATCAAATGATACTTCAGAGGAGAGAAAAAATAGAGGAGAGTGACTGGGCTACCGACTCTGATGTGAAGGATGGGGAGAGCGATCGATGGCTTGGAGCTCTCTGGCGGGTAAGCACGGAAGCAAAGCGGTCTCTAACGCCGTCACGCACTCAAGCATGTCTTCTCTGGCAGGCTGCTGCTGCGATGGTGATTGCAGCTGCAGCGGGTCTATCTGTCGCGGTTGCTGCTGATCCAACGATTGCCTCTCCGCCATTTTTTTTGTTTTTACTTTTTTGTCGCTCGCCCTGTGATTTAACAAATTAACTTCGTCCTGGAATACAGCGTAAATACCCGAACATGCTTTGTCTGGCCCATACCATGCGGCCCATCTTTAACACTTCGGGCCTGAGGAACAGTTGGAACTTTTCAGTCCATTTTGCTTTGCAGCTGAAACGATGTCGTGCTAATATTCCAATTTGTGTGAAAAAAAGTGCTTAACTTGGAGGCAGGTTGTGAGCTTGTTTTTAGATTTTCAAGATTATGAATTTTATATTTAAATTACAATCTACTTAACTGAAAAGTATAACCTATCACATGTAAAATTTAACAATATATTCATATTTTGAATCTCATTTTTCTAAATATTAAAAAAAGATAATATTTAATTATGGAAAATTGTGAATATGCAATTTAACGAGTGACAAAGTAGAATTATCTAGATTCAATTAGTGTTTCACGGGTTAGTGAGGTAGGTTGAGGATAAAAATAATGTATAATAGAGTAAGAAGAAAAAGCAAAGAGCGAAAGTTAGGTGAAAATTCAGCTATTCAATTCTGTCTTGTTGCAAGTTTTAAGTCAAAAACCAAAAAAAAAAAAAAAATGCAACTCTTTGCTTCATGTCCGGGGATTTCAAGGTTTGGCTGTGGAATCTCAAATTCTAGCACTCTGCATACAAAGAAGTAAGTGAAAAACTACTGCATCTAAGTAGTAGCAAATAATTTCTTTCATCACAAAATTTTCCAATTTTATTAAATTAAAATCGTCTCGAAATGAACCGGGTTTATTGTGATTATTAAATTGAAATTTCTCGTTTATTATTATATTTAAAGATGAAAAATTATAGAAATAAACCTCTAAAACAGTCCAAATTTTGAATTTATTATTTTTTTTCTTTAATAATTACCATCTACATGCAAGAGAGGTAAATTTTCTGTACTCCAATTAACTATTTAACAATCAGGGTTTGTCAAAATCAACAATTTATCATCTGCAAAGGTATCAATAATACCATTTCTCATCAAAATCAGGAGCATAGATCGAAAGGTAAGGGCCGTATTCTTATTTTTGCTGGTTTAAAATATGATGATATTCAAATCCAATAATTAAAATAATTAGTATATAATTAATTTATTATATATTCATTTAGCAGAGAGAAAAAAAGCATCTTATAATCTCCTAGTGCTGACTGTGGTCATTGCTTCATCTCTGTATTTAATACTAGACTAGAGTCTTACCAGGTTTAATCCTTGATACCTGATAATAGAAATTATATATTTTTTTTATTAAAAAAACATAGTATCAATGAACCGAGTTGTTCGGGAATAGTTCGAAGCTCAGTTTGACACAGAGGCCGCGGGCCCAAATCAGAGAGATAGTCGAGACACATTGCGCCAAATCGTGCTCAAAAAGCTTCTTAAAATGTCACAAAATAATAATAATAATAATAATAATAATAATAATAATAATAATAATAATAATAATAATAATAATAATAAAATACGGCCATTTAGCGGAACTTGCCATTTCGCACCCTCTTTAAAATCCCTCTTCTGGCGGGACCAAAAATCTGAGCCAAGCTGTGTCCCGTCCTGTCTCTCTCTCTCTCTCTCTCTCTCTCTCTCTCTCTCTCTCTCTCTCTCTCTATTTCTTTTGATTCAGTAAAAATGGCAAAGAAGCTCAAAGTCGACGAACTTCGAACTGAACTGGCTAAACTCGGACTTGACACCACCGGAACCAAACCGTCTCTGGTCTGCCTCTATCTCTTAGCTTATTTATCAAATGTATTTATGCAGTATTTTAATTCTAGTATGTCTGGTTTATTTTGCAGTTACGGAGACTTCAATCAGCTATCGCGCAGGAAGACAAGCAATCGACGGACACAGTCGAAGCTAGTGGTAGCACAAAAAGAGGAAGGGACACTCAAGACGGAGTTTCTAACGGAGCAGAGAAAATTAAGGCCACGGATAAATTCCAGGAAATGAATATTAAACAATTACGCGAACAAGCGAAGTTTCTAGGGGTTTCCACCACCGGGACCAAAAAGGAATTAATAGAGAGGCTTTGCAATGGTTTGCCGGATAATGACAGTTCTTTGGACACTCTTCAAGGTACTATTGAACTTTGCTTTCTTCCTACGCTTTTCTTGTTTTCTCATTTTTTACAATCCTGATGTTTTTTCAATAGAAAATAGAAGATATTATTTGTGCGTTTATTATCTTTAGGTGTTTGTGATATTTAATTGTTCTGGGGATTTTGGTTATGATGTTAGTATGGTTGCAGTTAAAGAAGAGGAGGCTGTCAATAAGAAACAGAAAATTGTAACTGCGACCAAGAAGGGCGCCGCTGTGCTGGATCAATATCTTTCAGATCAGATAAAGTCGGAGTATCATGTTCTCCAACTGGCAAGTCTTTCTTTTCTTATAGCTACTTGTTATCTATTAGATGCCGTTTCGGAGGACTGGATAATAATATAGCATCTTGTTAAAAGAAAAAAAGTGATAAAAACATCATATGTTTGCGTACTTGAGTTGTTATTAGATTTTGTTACCAGTGGATCGTCCTCTTCCTACCCTGTTTTTTTCAATTATATTTATATCTTTAATGATAGTTCAGGGCGATGATGTGTACGATGCAATGCTGAATCAGACAAATGTTGGGAATAACAATAACAAGTTCTATGTCATTCAACTTCTAGGTAAGCTCTCACTTTTTAAAATTGCAGTGGAAGTCAGATATGATATTGAATATTGGAGTTGCTCTAATATTGACACCAGGACTTCCGTTTTAAATTGTTCTTAATTAATTAATGTTCTGTACCTAAAGAACTGCTTCACATTACATTGGAATTAATTTATATTATTTCTGCAGAATCTGATGATGGTGGTAGATTCATGGTCTACAATAGATGGGGAAGGGTTGGAGTAAGGGGTCAAGATAAAGCATTTGGTCCCTACACTTCTCGAGATACTGCACTTTATGAGTTTGAACAGAAGTTTTATGCTAAGACAAAGAACAACTGGTCCGAAAGAAAGGAGTTCAAATGTCATCCCAAGTGCTATACCTGGTTAGAAATGGACTACAGTGAAAATGGAAAAGAACCAGTGGTGAGTTGTCTTCCAGTGCTTGTGATATTTTCTTGTAATTCTTGATTTTGAAAAAAAAAGAATCTCTGTTTTCCATTGTGCACCGTTGAAGAGGGAAAGGTATCCAATTAAAAGTTGATTGGAAGAGTGGTTTGTGGATGTTTTAGATTCCAGCCGATTATTGAATCTGATATCATAGTTTTTTAGATACAATTATTGTTATCAGGTCAAAGAAGGCTTTGACTCTAGTTTTGCAATGCAACCTCGGGAAACAAAACTTGAACAACGTATTGCAAAATTTATCTCTCTTATATGCAATGTGAGCATGATGAGGAAGCAAATGATGGAAATAGGTTAGTTCTCCCATCATTAAAATGATTCAAACATGCAGGTGCAATTATGTTCAGCTTGCTTGTATAAATCTTAGTATTCCATGGATGGTTCTTTATTTAATTTATATTCAGTTTAGTATATACGCCAGCTGTTTCTTTACTTATAGACATCGTCACCAGTAGTTCATTCATGTAGTTTTGCGTATTGCCTTTTAGGATACAATGCTGATAAACTGCCACTTGGTAAGCTAAGCAAGTCAACAATATTGAAGGTATGTTTAATATGATGATAATGATTGACAGAATCTAACTGAGCACTCATGAATTCTAAAAGAAAATTCAGATTTCTTTTTTGTTTATATAGGTGGGGATTTGGGGTTTTGTACTTGGGTTATGCCCAAGTTGAGAGACCCTCATATCTGACATGCTTTTCCTTATAATGAGAATGACATCAGCATAAATTCTTTAAATAGTTGTTCCTAATAAATTCATGCCAAACTTTGGACTTTAGGATTCCATTTACATGCTAGAGAGGCTTGGCATGTATATTTTTATATTGATGCCACTTCTCTTTCAGAAAAGTTCTGTGCAAATATTGACTACAAAACTGAAGATCTGAGGTGCAATTTTCACTAATGGTGTTTCTTGCTTGGGAAGTTGGAGCACTGGATATACTGTACTATATAGATCTTATAGCTTTTATGCTTTTACTTGCTCTGAAATTTTGATTTTGTAACTTGTAAGACACTTGGGATTCTTTTAGACATTATTGCCATATAATATAATTGCTAGTTACAATGTTAGTGTACAGTTTCACGGACCATGATACCATATCTTCTTACTTCTTTTTCTTCTTCATCAGTCACCCAATGATCCCTTGTTCTTTAAATTCGTAGGGCTATGAAGTCCTGAAGAGAATTGCCAATGTAATAGGCACGGGAAATAAGCCACAACTAGAGCAATTGAGCGGGTAAGGATAAGCAGACTATTTGACACTGCGTGGACTCTGCTGGATTATGCCGCTATAGCCTTAAAGAAGTTTCTGAAATTTTGATTTTTGATAGAAAATTTTCATTGCAGTGAATTCTATACTGTTATTCCCCATGACTTCGGGTTTAAAAAAATGCGTAAGTCCTCTCTTTCTCTGTATATCTCTCTGCCTTTCAGAAACTGAGAAACCTTCAGAACATAGTGACTGGCAGTACTATATTTTCTCTTCTCTGCAAAATTCTATTGAAAATATGATTATGGCAGGTGAATTTGTCATTGACACTCCTCAGAAGTTAAAACACAAATTAGAAATGGTAATTCACTTTTCTCTTAATTCAATGTCTCTGTTTTTATAACTAACCAGAAAAGGGAAAAAATTGTTTGTTTCTTTTGAGTATGATTTGGCTAAGTTATTCTATAGTGTGCTTTAATGAAATCATCATAAAGGGTTTTGTTGATATCATCCTGCACATGTTCTTTTCAGTTAAAAAGTCCATTAGGAAATTATGTATGGATATTAATTGAGTTGCATTAATTTAGAAGAGATATCACTCATCTCCTTGTGTCTTATTAAAGGTTGAAGCCCTGGGTGAGATTGAGGTTGCAACCAAGTTGTTAGAGGATGAACTGGGAATGCAGGTGTTATATCTTGATCTAGTTTGTTAATAGTTATCTATGCTTGCAAATTGTTGCTGTTCTTTAGAATCTTTCAAAACTTTACTCGTCCTATTTTTGTATTAATTTAAATTTATGCTATTATTATAGGAAGATCACCTGTATTGTCACTATAATCGCCTCCACTGTGAACTGATACCGCTTGAAGTTGATTCTGAAGAATTTTCTATGGTATTTTCAGCAGCTTAAAAAAACTTAAGCATTTATTGGTTTTTCTTTTCGTTTTTGGTACTTTTTTCCTTTAAAAAAAAAATTCAATGTGTATTTTTGGGAAGAAGGTGCTATTAGGGCATTGAAGAATGAAATTGTGCCATTATTTTGATTTCCATTGTTTTCTCTGGTCAGATTGCAACGTATATGCTGAACACACATGCAAAAACACACTCACAATATACTGTTGATATTGTTCAAATATTCAAGATCTCTAGAGAAGGTGAAGCTCAACGCTTCAAAAAGGTGATCTTTTATTGACATAAGTTGCAAATATCATGAACTGATTCTGTCATTGTGGATAGCACCCAGTTAACTCAATCTTACTCTTGTCATTTATAACCTGTCATAGTTTAATTGATTTTAAATCCTGTGAGCAGTTCTCTACTGTGAAAAACAGAATGCTTTTATGGCATGGTTCTCGCCTCACTAACTGGGCTGGCATTCTATCCCAAGGTTATATTTCTGAGCTCTTTTTTTTTTTTTTTTAAGTCCTACAAATTTATGCTGTGCCGTTGCTTGCACTGTCAAGTGCTTGAATGTTTGATCATGCGTGCAAGTCTAAGATGAATTCCCCTTCAATAACTGCAAAGTGCAACTTCTGTGTTACTAGGCTTGCGCATAGCCCCCCCAGAAGCACCTGTAACGGGCTACATGTTTGGGAAGGGGGTTTATTTTGCTGATATGTTCTCGAAAAGTGCAAATTATTGCTATGCTACAGCTGCTGCTTCAGCCGGTGTTTTACTGTTGTGTGAGGTATAGTTATGCTAACCAACTGCCTTCAGAGTATGGCCAGATAATCATATGCGTAAATTAAATGTCATGTATTGTTGGCTGCTAGAGCCTGGAGTATAACTTTCTCTACCGTTGATCTATTTTGTTTAGTTGCTTGGACTGTAAATTTTCTGTGGGAGGATTTTGGAATTATCTGCCTATCTAGTGGATGGGCTTGTATAGTTTTTAGATCAATTAGCATTTGTTCTTCTGGTTATAAATGATGGTGTTTGTGACTCACTTGTTCAACCCTGGTGGTGCATCATGCACATGCATTGCCTTCTCGTAGTTGAATGTTTCTCACAGAGCTGCTGAATTGTGTCCTTCTTAGGTTGCACTTGGGGATATGGCTGAGCAGTTATATGCAAATTATGATGCTGATAAGTTGCCGCAGGGGAAGCTATGGTTAGTTTCAATATTATTTGGTGGAACATTTCCTTCATTCTTATTGGTTGTTGCCGTTTCTTGTTGAGGTGAAAATAGTGTATGGTAAAATATAATTTGCTGTTTGTTTGGTGCCAGTTGGAGAGAGAACACAATTATCTTTCATGATTTGCATTTTCTTTCCTTTTTTAAGATGCAGCTTTTCTACACAAGTTAACAACACATATATTTTTCTTTTTTAAAATGGAAATTGACACAATTAGTTCTGCAAATCTAATTACCACAGCACAAAAGGAGTTGGCTCGACTGCTCCAGATCTATCATGTGCCAAGGCACTTGAGGATGGTGTCATTGTTCCTCTTGGCAAACCCAAACAGCAAGAAGGCCATAAGGTGGTATTACAAACACGTATTAAAACAAAGCTTGGATCCCTTTCTAACTTTTTGATTTCTAAACAAGTTAAAGTTATTTTCTGAATACTTCTGACAGGGTGCTTTACTATACAACGAGTACATAGTCTACAATGTGGATCAGATTAGGATGCGTTATGTGGTTCAAGTGAATTTCAAATACCAGAATTACTAGCATCAATACGTTTCTTCCATACTGAATCTATGGTTAGAGGTCCTATAGTCAGATTTTGGGTAGGATAGGAGAATTCAATGTGCTGTTCCCAGGAAATGTTGTTTCCATTGCAATACAGCAATATGCTGTATTTATACTGTACATAAGATATTCTTTTTTTTTTTTTTTTTTTTTTTTTTTTTTTTTTAAATGTTATGTTAAAGGTGAAGGATGGAAAAAAGAGGTTGTCATATGCATCCTATAACAAAGATGATGCTGTAGGAAAATGAGTTAGGTAACTGAATATAACACGTAACCTTTGCTGGTTGAAGAGTAGGAAAATGAACACAAAGCACTCACCTCCAGTATGGCCACAGATTCTCTTTGTTGAACTCCAATTTCAAATGAGTTAACAACAAGTTCATCTCTTCATTGAAAAAGCCATAAACAAGAAACATTAAACATCATGGTTCTTTTTAGTCATTTTCAACCTCACGCAAGAGTAGGAAAAGCATGCCTATCGAGGGAGGGGATTGTAGCAAGTGGATTTCTTTTTTTCTTCTGCCAGAGAGGTCCTGATTATCAAGAAAATTACATAATTTGCTTCAAAAAAAATTCAAGAAGGAATTATGGATTTTTGTATTGATATTGAAATGGATGTTCCCATATGCCCAGCTTTTAATCGAAAACAAAGTGGATTCCTATTAGGTCTTCTAAGGGACGTCACCAAGTTTCGCTTTGTTGCTTCCTTTTTTCCAAGGAAGAGTCAAAGATGCATCAAGTGCAGTGGAATTTAGCCAGTTGAGAGGATGAGTGAGTTTCAAAAGCATATGAATACATATGAGTGTGTGACCAAATAAAGCATTTACTGCAACACTTGGAAAGCAGGGTGCACACGCTAGCATTTATATTTATATCTCTAGATTTGATGATGACCTCATGCCAGAATCTATGTTCTTCCTCCACAAGACAAAAATGGTGATTTAAGGGTGACACCAATTCCACCTATTTTAAATCGGCCTCTTTTATAGCTGATTTATTTTTATCTCCCACCTTACCTCGTCTTTAATGTATTTTCCCCTCTGCTTTCACCCAAGCGTCAGGGCTTTTTTCCATATCTAGTGCCTTTCCTTCCTTTGATCACCTCCTTTTTCTTTTTTTCTCAATGTTCTGTTCCTTCAAGTTTAATTCGGGACTCACAAGAATTTTATCCTCTAATTACCTAAATTATCAAGTTAATTAAATTCATGCAAAGAGAATAAGATGTTCATCAACTAAATGCATATATTTATCTTGAAGTTTACCCGATTTGTCTTATAACACTCTTAAATTTGCGAGGGACTGATCATGATTCTGTTGATTCACATTTCAACAATAATTATGCCTCTGGGCAAAGCATATGCTAATAATACTGATAAGAAAGCTTTAGTTAATAACTGACTGAGCTAATTAGAAGTAAAAACAGTGTAAATGTTGGAGGAGTCTACCTATATGAAACCCACCATAAATTCTGGGGGGGAAAAGCTGGTGCCTACTCCATATAGGGAATCATATCTACCTAGGGAGGCACCCAGCCTCTCTCTCAAATGCTCACTCACATACATGTACTCGAAACCCTTTGGCCCAACACGCAAACCCTACGTGCACTCTTACATTATTCTTCTCTTCCTTTACCAATTGAAACTTGAAACTTCCTCCAACAAAATTTGTTCAATTCCCTTAAGAAATGAAAACAATGTAATTGTAACCCCACTTGTGGGACCCGGACTCACAGAATTCAATTCTTCATCCAAAGGCCAAGATTTTTTTACATAAATTGCATGCTCTCAGTCTCAAAGCAAGCTTTTTTTCTTTTTTTTTTTTTTTTTCACTGTTTGTTTTGTCTCATGCAATTTGATTGGATTATCCACGTCCTGCAGAGAGAACAAAATTTAAGGGTAGGGATTGTTGCTTTTGTGAATTTAAGGCAGACATAACTCTGTTTCTCCCTTCCTTAGATATCTCTACTTTGAATTTCTTGGCAGCCTACTAATTATTGCATGGAATGGATCGAATGCCTTGCAAATCCATTTCACTCATTGCTTTTTTCTTGGATTTAAATGACTCTCTTTCTTTATCTCATCACTCTGCTTTCCCCTATAAATACATCACCTTCTTCACTCTCATTATCCTTTTCAAAACACACATTGGAGAAACTGCTTTAATGGCGGAGTAGTTCTTGTTGGAGAAGCAGGGCACGTGCAAAACAAATTAAACCTTCCTCTTTGCACGTGCTCCCCTTCTCCAACATGGCCTTCTCACCTTGTTTAACTCCTTGCAAACTTCTAAGTGGTGCAATATATCGTGTTATATATTCTTCCAGGTAAATGTAATAATATACATATACTTCATCTGATTTCCCTCTCCTGTGCACGCTTAGGCTTTCTGCTTCTGTTGATTGAAATCCAATTACGAAATGAGAACACTATATCTATGCATATGTGTTCTTTCATTTTGGCACGTAATACAAAGAATTCATGCAAAAAGAGAAACTTAATTGTATGGCTAAGAGAATGACTTATTTAGATCCGGTCTATTGGCTCACTATGTGCCAAATAAATGAAAATTATAGCAAATCAAAATATTTCTGACCATTCATTAGAAAAATGATAAATGAAAATTAATTTTAAAATATCTTTATTGTGATCAATTTGATCCTAAACGGGTTTATAAATTCAATCTTGATATATTTTATTTTGTACTCATGAATTGCATAAATGCCTAACCTCAATTAAATTGTGAAAGTGGGTTAGTGCTCATATTCTAAGGTCCATGTGTAATCGCGTAATTTAGTATTAATTACACTTGATTAAATATATATTAGTATTTATATTTTGAGTTTGACTCTAATTAGAATTCATGAAATAGTACGGGGTAAAATTTGAGAATTATTGAATCTTACACCCCAAAAATCTAATTTGTTTTCCAAAAAAAAAAAAAAAAATCTAATTCTGAAATTTTCTTTATGTTGCAATTGGGCCGGATGCAATGAATGAGCTTGGACCTGAGATTGTATTAGGATTAATCAAAGCTATGGTGTCCGATCCATTAATCGATCCATATACAATCGGGTCCGAGAGTAACCGTCCAAGGCTTCCAGTTCTTAAGCAAAGCTCCCATTTCTCCCTCGAAAGTATAGCAGTGCTCCCTTCGGCAGCCATGGTGGACAAGAAGAGAAAAGTGAGAGGCGATATGAAGCAGAAGACAACAAAGACTGAAAAAAAGTTAAATGGCAAGTCATTGAGCAACAAGAATAAGAAAGACGATAAAGGAAAGAAGAGGAAGACCGGTCCTCGTTTGCCTAACGCGCTGCGAAAGGAGCTCGACCGCATAAACCCTGACAACCAATTTGACGGCGAAGAAGACGAAGATATACTCTCTGATGAGGTAAACGAATTCTATGAATACGAGGAAGAGGTGGCTGAAGAAGAGTCGAAGAAGAACCGCCGGTATGATCCTGTCGAGAACTACGAATACCAATTGCCTGAGAAATTCAAGGTTTCTTGCTCTATTCCTTACTCTGTACCTTGTCATCAGAGTTTATTATCTCCTGCCATTATTTTTATGTTTAGTTTAATTGCAACTTAATCGCTAGGTCCGAATTGGAAAAACCAGTTGAAATTTCAAGGATGTTATTTAGGTGGGTATGGAGACGTTCAAGGCGCTTTTGTCGACCTGATAGTGCTATGGGCTGTATCCTAGTTTTATTGAACAATTTGGTGAAAATTCAGATCAGTGAAACGGAAATTTAGTCAAGTCTTTGCTTGGTGAAAGAATGTGTAGGTGGAATATGGTTTTATCTTCACCAATCTCGTTGGATGGATTCAGAAAATCTTTTTTAAGTTATGTAACTTTTAGAGCCACAGTTTCTTTGTCAATTGAGATACTGTGTCTTCCAACTGGAAATGGATTCAAATAAGCTTTTGGGTAGATTACACCTGATATACACGTTTTCCACTGTATAAACCGTTTGGAATTGATATCCATAATTTGTCAGATGGTAAAATTATTTGGTAAAGTCTCTGAGTTGTATAATAAAGGAACATTTTTTTCTATATTTGTACTCTGCAGGTGCTTGTATTTTACATTATAACATCTATATTTATGTTATCTAATTTTATCAAATATCCATAATATATATTTAAATTCTCATGCAGGATGAGAATGTGCCATCAGATGATGACGATGGCGATGGTAATGATAAGAACAACGGTGATGCTAACAATTTTAAGGATTCAAAAGTTAAAAGGAAAAACTTAGACCAACTTAATGATGATTTTGAAGAGGAAGATGATGAAAGGCATTTGAGGATGTTGCAAGGAATCACTGGAATGCCAACTGAGGCTTTTGAAGGTATTGCATTTGTGCTGCTTGATGTTAGTTATGCTGTATGAGATGCTTTCATTTACAGATGCATGTTTAACTAGGTGGGATTAGCTTCATGATCTTTCTCTGCGAAATTTTACTCTAACAAAGGTTATATTCTACATGAGATATTTAGGATGATGACTCGAAAAATTGAAACATGTTTGTCCATGTAAATCATTCCCTAAAATAGGCAGTAGAAATTGCATTTCAATTTCCTTTCTAATTTTAATTAATAGCATTACTCGCTTTAAATCTATAATTTTTTCAGACAAGAAGAAGAAGAAGAAGAATGTTGTCATATCTGAGGCATATCCTGAGTCTGAATATAACCCAACTCGTGATATTCTAGATGGTGATGGCCGCATTACAATTGAAGATCTTCTGGGAAGTCTTCAGGGAAAGCCTGCATATAGCCAACTACGTAAGAGAACCCATCAGATGGAGAAAAAGACTGCTCCTCTCCATGCTCCTCTTTCAAAGGATGTTCGAGACAAGTTGGAGAGGAAGGCAGCTTATGAACAATCAAAGAAGGATATTACAAAGTGGGAGCCCTTAGTTAAAAGAAATAGAGAGGCTCCCACCATTATTTTTGACAGAGATACAGAATTGGGTTTTTCAACTGTGGGGGCAATAGCTTCTGAATTTGAACCTAGAACAGAGTTTGAACAGAAGATGGCTTCATTAGTTTATGATGGCAAGGTTATGGAAGCTCATAAAGAAGATGGTGCCAGACTTCTTGAGTTAAATAAGGTATGGAGGCTGCAGTTATTTCTTGGTTCACTAAATTCAGTATTTCTGGAATTTGTCATATGTAGTTCACACGTGCTACCTTTTTTTTTTTTTTTTATTTTTTTATTCTAGCTGATCAATAAACTAAAAAGAAAACTGCAAGTGGCAATTTCTTTTTCTTTCTTTTTTTTTTTGGGGGGGGGGGGGGGGGAGGGGGCGGCGGTGGCAATGGCAACAGAAACTGTGCATGTCTTGCATCTTGTTGGTTTCTTGTTGTTTGATGGGCAAAGGCAGTTTCATACCACATATATATGTTAAATATATTTAGAAATTGTGACTGTGACTACTTCTAAATAAGCAAATACACTCTGTGATTCTTGGTGCATAGAGCATCCTGCATGCCAAGGGTAGGAGGCAAAAAGTTGGTAATGTAAAGAGATTCTGGATAGAGGTGAGAATGTACTTGCAGTAAGATGGTAATCCGAACAGTGCTGTATTATTAATTGTTGGAGGGAGATACTTAATCCTTGTAGGAATCAAATCATTGTTAACAGCATAGTGAGAAGGATGAGGTGACAAAATGATAAATTTTACTGAATTTAGGGATTATTGGACTGGGGTGGATTATCATATAAGATTCTTTTATGAAGTGCTAAATAGATCATCTTCTAGAAAATTTGCCAAACTAAGATCTGAGTGTCCAAGAATGCTGCATATTATTAAAATGGAAATTTCATAATTGGAGCACATGAGTGTTAGTTGAAGTTGGGGGACTGCATAGTAAATTCTTTTATGTTCTTGGTAATAATAGTTCATTATTCAAAACTCCAATGAATTGCAAGTCAAAATTTTTCAGTTTCATGATTTTCCACGATATATATTGATTTCTATTTTCTTTGTTTCAGTAAACTTTTTGTCATATCTGTCCTCACCTTGTTTGTGCCATGTGCCTTACTAATCTGTGGCATCAGGTCTTCCTGTCTAGCTTTATGATCTTTTTCTTTTTTCCTTCAAAAAATTCATTGAATGTTTCTCGTGTCAATGATTCTTTGCAGATCTCTGCTGAAGATGTCAAAGACAAATGGAATCATATTGCTAAAATGCGCAGCCTTCTTTTCCGTCACGAAGTGAAAATGAAACGCATCAAAAAGATAAAATCCAAAGTTTATCATCGAATGCTGAAAAAAGATAGATTGAAATTGTCATCTGATGAAATGCATATGGATCCGGAAGCAGCTAAGGAACAAGCAATGAAGCAAGAGTTCAAACGTGCAGAGGTGATTAACAATTTATAATATAATTTTCAAACATACTGCATTCTAAAGATAAGTTATATTCCTGTATTTTTAATAGGCAAAAGATAGTTAATGACTGAAAAATTTATTCTTAAATCCATTATGTTTGATGTAGGAACGCATGACTTTGAAGCACAAAAACCGTTCAAAGTGGGCAAGGCGTATTTTAGATCGTGGTCTAAGTGTCCAAGATGAAGGCACTAAAGCCGCTATAGCTGAACAACTCCACCAGCATGCTCTTTTGACTAGAAAAATGAAATCTATGAAGGAAAGTAGCACTGATGACAGCAGCAATGAGGAAGAAGATGAAGATTATGCTGGTTCTGACCATGATGGGCCATCTAAGATGTTAACAAAAGCAAAAGAGAAGACACTCAGAGTATTGGAAGAGGATGATGAAGTGCCAAATTCAGGAGTGCTTTCTTTACCTTTCATGGTAATATGTGCCGAGTTTTTTCTTGTAAATTCTGTGTATATTCTGTTGTTTAGTTTTGCCAAATTTAAAGGAATATAATTTGCTTTTGGATTTTGGACATACAGCTCAATGATATTTTTCCCTTTTGATTTGCTTGGCTTAGATGCGTGGATTGAAGAAAAAGAAGGAAGAAGCAGCTGAACAAGCTAAGCTTGCTCTTCAAGAGTATGAATCATCACTGAATCAACTGGAAGGTGCAGCTGGGCCAGAAAATACAAAAGCAGGCACTGTGAGTGGCAGAAGAGTGTTTGGTGCGTCTAAAATGCAGGGTATAGAAACAAATAATAAGATCAAGCCAGACAATAGTTATGCAAATAGTGATAGTGAAGAGGAACTCGAGGAGAGAGAAGATGATGATCTTGGCTTGGCCAGAACAAAAGACGTGCAAAAGGATGTTAATATTAATTCTGTTTTACTTGGTGAGGATTCTGAGAATCGACGGGATTCTGTGTTTAAGGTAATGGGAGTTTGTGGTTTCTTTCTGGCCTGCTGCCTTAAAGTCTTTTATTTGTTCACGTACTCAAAATTTCATATTTTATGGTTCACAGAGCTATGATGATATTGTTGAAGAAGCTGGTCCCAAGATGACATATGAAGTTTCTATGTTTGTATCAGACACTTGGAAAAAGGTTAAGCCTTCATTTGATTTTATATGTTTATTCTCAGAAATGAAGAATTGGTTGTGCGCATATTTGACTATGTCAATAATTAGCAGATGAAAAACGAAAATAAAGTGGACACTAATATTAAAAGGTCCCCAAAGTTTGCTGAACCTGTTAAGCACAATCAAGATGAAAAGGTTTGGCCACCTTTATATGCTCTTTATTTATTTATTTTGTTGTGATTTGCCGTTTCTTATATTTTTGTCCTCTTTTCTGGGACTGGAAGGTAATGGGCGAAGAAAGTGATACAGATAGCGAAGGACAGATGGTGGATGGGATTTTATCTTCAAACACTAAAAGTTCTTATGAACTTCCTTCTCAAGCAGAGCTTATTCGCGAAGCTTTTGCTGGTGATGATGTGGAAGAAGAATTTAGCAAGGATAAAGAGGAGCTTTTGGATGAGGAAAATCCTGAACCTGAGAAACCTGTCTTACTCCCAGGTTGGGGCCAGTGGACAAGTATACAGAAGAAGAAAGGCTTGCCTTCCTGGATGGTGGAAGAGCATGAAATTGCAAAGAAGAAAAGGCAAGAGGCTCTTCAGAAACGGAAGGATGCACATCTGAAGCATGTTATTATCTCAGAGAAGTTGGATAAAAAGGTAAACAAGTGAAATATGTTGGCCGTGTATAATTTAACAGCTTTACTGCTAGGTGCCCTTCACTGAATTTATATCTTTGCATTTCAATTATCAATATTGAAATCAGTCCTAAAAAGAAAAATAAATGTTAAGGTTGTTTGTGATAACCACTGATTTGAACTGCCATTTGTGTGGAAAATGATTATTATTGTGGAATGATGTTGAAGAACAAAGATTGATTTCTTCTTCTCGTGTTAAAGTGAATGATCCTCGTTATTAGCTTAATATGGACAACTGCTCAGCAACGCGTTTTGAAGTTGCAATTGCTGTTGTTTTTTTCTGTTGTGTTAACTTCTGATGGTTAATAAATCTGATTATCTTTATCTGGATGTTTCAGGCTGAAAAATTGCATACAAAAACATTGCCATACCCTTTCACATCAAAAGAAGTTTTTGAACAGAGCATCCGTATGCCTATTGGGCCTGAATTCAATCCTGCAACAGCAGTTGGAGCTCTCAATCGGCCTGAAGTGAGTGACTTACCACAGATTCACAACAATCACATATTTGTTCATCTATTCTTGTTTCTTTTCTGGACAGCTAAGGAAGAAACTTAATTCTGTTAGAATATTATGGGAATGAACAACAGTGTTGAAGCAAACATGTTTGCTAATGCAATACTATTGATGGGTAGTGTTTTGCTCACGCATTTGCTGTTTCTTACTTTGAGTGTACTCTGGGCAGGTGGTGAAAAAACAAGGGCTGATTATTAAACCAATCAAATATGAAGATGTGGATCCTTACGAAAGAGAGGAGCACAAAAGGAAACGTGGACAGACGGGGAAGCCAAGAATAAAAAAGATTCCGAATAAATTAAAGGCAGTGGTGGCCAAATCATAAGAAGATGGAGACATCTAATGGCATACAAAATTCAATTGTTACCGATTTTTACCTCCGGCTATGTTTTTTTATTTTTTTTCTGGAAATCATAAAATTTTGTTATCCAATTAAATATGTTGGGGAAGTTCAAGACAGGTTAGGAAATATCAAGTGGTCAGATTAGGCAAAATTATACTTCATTCCCGAAAGTTCATGTTTGTTTCTGGTGTTTGTATTTGATATTAATATTATCCGGCATTAGAGATTTTGTATTTCTTTTTCGGATTTGGAATGGAATTATTTAACTAATAAATTTCTTACTATTTCATTTTAATTTCCAAGCTGTCTTCTACAGTACTACCTCGTTTACTTTACTGATGACTATTTTGTTAGTTTGAATTTTAAATAATCAATTGGAAGAACATTGGACAATATCTATAGTATTTTTACATTACAAAGCCACCAATCGACCTTTTTCTTTTGAGCATGTGTCAAAAAACAGTTATTAGTAACTTGGCCGACGATCCACCGCGAAAACCCCAGCGAGCCGAGCCGGCAAAATTCAAATAACAACTGTGATTTCGTGAAATTTGTAAGCAACTGCACTGCACTGCACACTGCCAAAAGAAGAAAATGTTACACGAGCTCTTACTAGCACTGTTAGGCTACACGGGAGATCTCATAATCGATGAGAGAGAGCACCAAAAATCCATTGGCGTTCGCTTATCCCCTGACGCTTCCATCTCCGATGAACGCTGCTTCAAGCTCGCTCCTGACATATCCTTCATCGAGCCCAGCGATAGGTTCTATCAATTTTGCCCATTATATATTTGTTCTTCTTTAGGGTTTCCACAATGAGTCGTTTGCTAGAAATGAAAATTTTTGGTGATGGTATTGCAGGGATCTCATCCAGAGGATAATCTCATTGGGGTTTTACTACAGAGAGCTCGATCGCTTTGCAACCAAATCACGAAATTTGAGTTGGATTAGGTCATCTAATGTGTCTCCTTTGGCCAGAGCTACTGAATTGTCACATAATACAACGGAAAAGCCAAGTGTTTATCGGAGGGCAATTGCTAATGGCCTTGTTGAGATACTCTCAGTCTACAGGTCTGCCGTGCTTCACATTGAGCAGAAATTGCTCTCTGAAACTGTTCCTATCTTGGCCACCATCACCCAAGGCCTGAATAAGGTTGGATTTTAGTTGCATATTTTCAGTAATCTTTTAGTCTTATTGTCAAATGTTGAGGATTTCATTACTAATGAGTTTTCGTGCCTAGTTTTTTGTCCTCCTCCCTCCTTTATATGAGCTTGTTCTAGAGATTGAGCGTGATGATATCCGTGGTGGACAACTTCTTAACCTTTTACACAAGCGATGTCACTGTGGGGTTCCCGAATTGCAGACTTGCATTCAAAGGTTGTTCCGAATTTGCGTTTATTGTTTCTGTTAATTTTGTTTGTTTTCCACTGCATTTTTTCGTGACATTATTGCTACTGACTTGTTCGCTGTTTTTTGTCCTGTTCAAAAGAATAGGCTTCTTTGGCATGGGCATCAGGTCTTGTATAACCAACTTGCCTCATGGATGGTTTATGGGATTCTTCAAGATCAGCATGACGAATTTTTTATCAGAAGGTAATGAGCAGTGATTTCTCTTGTGCTAATATAATGGCGTTCTTTTTATTCTCTCATGTTTGTAAGCATGTATTTGTGTGGTGAATGTTCTATAAATAGTGTGGGTATTGATGGATATTGACTTGACTTTTAAATCCTTCAATTTTTTTAAATTATTGTAACTTTGATGCTTTTGATCTCTTTAGTTAGTGCATTTTCTTCTAGATGTTTACCTACCTAAAATCGCTTTTATGTTTACATTGAATTTTCAGGCAAGAAGACAGGGATGTAAAGCATAACTCATTGCCAGACATGTCGGACAAATTGGCACGCTTGTCAACTGAGGAAATGCCTTTAACTGATTGGCACTTGGGATTTCATATATTTTTGGTATCCTTGAATTCTCTCATTCTATGTTTATGCTTCTTTTTTTTTTTTTTTTTTGGTTTAACAATCAGCACCAAAGCCACTCTTTCTTCTTATTATTTTTTGTTTGTTCTACTTATGTTGGGTCATTTTCTGGAGGGTTATGGGTAATTTTTGGATGATGATGATAAGCATGCCATTGATAAGTTCGTGGCTTGATAGTTGATACTTTCTTCATCTACATTTTCATTTTCTTTCTCACACCTCCGTCCCCCAGGGTAGGTTGACCTATTTTTAACGAGTGTTTAATATGTAACAAACTGTCTTAACTCACATCATCATTGTTGTTGCTGAACACAATCAGAGGAAATATCAGCCATTTTTATGCAATAGAGTGTCGTCATTGTTCTGCAAGAAGCATTGAAGTATCTGCAGTCTTTTGGAAAGTTTAGAGCATTTTAAATACCATTTTTTATATTTGTCGGGGATGTCATAGCTACGATTTTCGTCTTTTAAAGAGGAACTGATTATCTTATTCAAAATTCTGAATAGAGTTGGTGTCAGTTAAACATTGACATTGTGTGGCTTACTGGAGATTCAATGTGGGAAGAACTATCAGGATTTGTTAATAATGCTATCACCATTTTCTAGACTGTATTGTTACTTTTGTTGCCGATGTTTGCTGTTATAATTCTGTTTAGGTACTTATTCTCTACATTTATTCTGAACAAAAGATTAGAATATTCGAGAAACAGCAATGCCATTCACTTTTTCCAATTTATTTCTGGCCTTAAAAATTGAGCCTTCAGGTGGCCACAGCATTCTATTGTCTATCCAACTAGCTAACCCTGGGTGGATTAAGCATGCTTCTTCAAGCCACAGAAAAGCGAGTTTTTTAAATGACATGCTTGGGATTTAGTTTTCATTCCAAGTCATTTATTTTGCAGGATATGCTGCCTGAGTATATCCACATGCCTGTCGCCGAATCAATTCTATTTGCTGGTAAAGCCATCAGGGTTCTTCAGAACCCAAGCCCTGCCTTTCAGTTCAAGGATCCTTCGCATAATCAGCAGATGCCTAGAGGTGCCCAGAAAATCCATGGTCTTTCTGGGCGCTTTCCTTTCCAGAAGGAACCTTTTGTGGATACAAACCTAATTGGAGAAGAATTACTTCCACAGTCTGAGGCTGATAAGATTGAAGCTATGCTTCAAGGCCTAAAGGTGCACTTCCTCAATCTGCATTGTCATAGATAACATTTTGCATTGCTCTTTTAAGTATGGAGTGATGGTGGTTTAGTATTTTGTTCATATTATGAAATAATCTTTACTTCTATCAATGTAGTTCTCACACAGGCAGACAGATACTGTTCATTTTTTTTTAAAAGAAAATAAAACCTTTTTCCTTGATCTGTTATACAATGTTTAAGTTTTTGCTCTGAATTTTGGTGTTTTTGTATGCAGGAATCATCTGAATTTCACAAAAGGTCGTTTGAGTGTGCTATTGATTCTATTCGGGCAATTGCAGCTAGTCATCTTTGGCAGGTCCTGTATGTGGAACTTTTAATCTTGAACCTATAAGAGCTTCTAATTTACGCTCATTCCCTTCATGTGTGCAGCTTGTGGTTGTGCGTGCTGACTTGAATGGGCACTTGAAGGCCCTCAAAGACTATTTTCTTTTAGCAAAAGGAGATTTTTTCCAGGTAAAGGATGATTAGCTTTCGGATTTCTTTGAAATTTGGCTCATTTCCGTGGCACATTACTTTCTAAAGATTCTTGCAGCTTTGCATTTACAATTCATACCCATGGTTTCTATTAGCTTAAAAGCGTTCCTGTTTCAATTCCACCCTTTGCCATAATTTTCAACTTTGAGCATGTGCAGGAGGCATCAATTCTTATTTTCTGAAATCAATTATGCAGATTTAAGCGGCCAACTTGATTTTATTGATTCATTTATTGTGCCAGTGTTTTATTGAAGAGAGTCGGCAATTAATGCGTTTACCTCCTCGCCAATCAACTGCTGAAGCTGATCTCATGGTCCCATTTCAGCTGGTATCTGTAGTGGATGTGATTTTGCTCCTTGTTATGGCTACAATACTCATTATGTCAGCTTGCTGAGCTCAATTCCAAATTTACCAATTGTTTATAATATACATGTTGGCATTACAATGCAGGCTGCTCTGAAGACAATAAGTGAGGAAGATAAATACTTTTATAGAGTATCCTTGCGGTTAGAGCCTATACTTTCAATTGCAAGTTTGAACTTGAGCGTTGCTATCAGTCTTCGCTTCATTGAAAATTCCTATTAACAATATCTTTACATACAATAGGATGCCTTCATTTGGAATCACAGTTAAGTCATCCCAAGCAGACCAACCCAAATCAAAAGTCTACTCTGATGGTACTGCATTATCTAATGCTTCTTCCGAAATGTCCCTTGATGGCTGGGATGGTATTGCTCTTGAATATGCTGTTGATTGGCCATTACAATTGTTCTTTACCCAAGAAGTGCTTTCCAAGTAAGATGCTGTTGCTACTTATGGATGATTCCTTCTCTTTCACCTGCTACTTTGTATATAATTTTGTGTTACTTTGCTTTATCTACTGGTAAAGTTGAAGGTACTTTGAAAATTGTCTCTCAGAACAAGAAACTATTGCAACATAAGAAATGATGATTTCTGTATAATTGCCATTTGTCATGTATTCGTGTTAACATAAAGCACACTCCAGGTACCATAAGGTCTTTCAGTATTTACTGCGGCTCAAACGAACACAAATGGAGTTGGAGAAATCGTGGGCCTCTGTGATGCATCAAGATCACACTGATTTTGCTAAGCGCTGCAAGGACCGTAAGAACTCAACACCTCGTGAACAACGGCAACGTTTTAGGCCAATGTGGCATATTAGAGAGCATATGGCATTCTTGATTAGAAATCTTCAATTTTATATCCAGGTAACTAATGTCATATATAATGGCTTCTTTGGGTATTGATTCTTGAGAAATTTGTCTCATATAAAGTATGTGTTGTGATTTGTGATTTAATCAGTAGTTTCTAATAACATCATCTGAAACAAATTATCAGGAAGTAGGATAATGCTGTAAATCATAGGACTCTCAGAAAACTAAGCATATATTCTTTTACCATGGTTGGCTAGAACTTGATCTTTCTTCTTTTTTTTTTCCCCCTAGTAGCAGCAGTTGATGCTCAACTAATATCATTGAGGATTAAACATTGAAATTTGTGAAATTAAGTCTTTATTTAACTTATGAGTGTGGTTACTTTTGTAACCATTCTTTTGTAGTCTGCTGCGTATTACTAAAATAAATTTTTCATTACATCTCATCTCTTTCTGTTTCAGGTGGATGTGATAGAGTCTCAATGGAATGTTTTGCAAGCTCATATTCAAGACTCTCATGACTTCACTGAACTTGTGGGCTTCCATCAGGAGTAAGTAAAATGAATGATTCCTCGTTGCCTCCAGCATCATTCTGTTTTCAAGGGAAGACTTATGCTCAACATACCCACTGTCACTGCTAAGACACTATTGCTTTTACCTACAGGTATTTATCAGCTCTAATTTCACAGTCTTTCTTGGATATTGGCTCTGTGTCAAGGATATTAGATAGCATAATGAAACTTTGCCTGCAATACTGCTGGAGCATGGAGAACCAAGAAAACAACCGAAATACATCTGAACTGGACCATATAACAGAGGTATATATTCTAACATTTTTGCCTTTGAATTGATACACGGTGTACGATTTGTGAAAGCTTCAAGGCCCCAAGCATCTGAAATATGAAAAAAAAATTATCTTGCCATTTAGATGTAAATGGTTCTTTTTGTTTTTTCTGTTCTCCCAGGAATTTAACAAGAAATCCAATTCCTTGTACACTATATTGCGGAGCAGCAGGCTAGCAGGAAGTCAACGAGCTCCATTTCTTAGGCGGTTTCTTTTGCGCCTAAACTTCAATTCATTCTTTGAGGTAAGTACATATGGGAGTCTTCCCCAAACACAGCCTCCTATTGTAGCCCCATCTGTGGTTCCCCAACAGGTTCCTTTTTCTTCTGCTCGCAGGCAACTGCTAGAGGAGTGCTGAATGTTGTTAGACCTTCTCCAACCCTACCTGTTTGAAATCAACAATAGCAATAAATTATTCACAAAGTCCAAACCAGCTCATTAATTTACAGAAGTTATTGCCATGTGAGAATCACTGCTGTCTTGGAAGTTGAGGAAACCAAATATTTACATCGGGTTTCTAAACAAATTCTGAAGCTGTCATTCTCTTGGACTATTAGGTGATACTTCTATTGGCCACGTTTTGGGGTGCATGTTTCCACAGCTTGATTTTCTTTGATCCATTCTTATGGTTGGCTGAGCCTGTGGGTCTATATGCTGTGTTTGTGTCTGGTTGAGTAAACAAGAACGACCATGGCCCCTTGAAAGTGAGATGGTTTTTCTGGCAGCTGACTTGTCAAGGGCTTCGTCTCTCTTTATCTCATTCGCTACCGTGAAGTAGGACAAAGCAAGAGAAGCTTGATAGGTTGCTGTGTACTTATTGGGGTTGTATTATGGACTTTTCAGTCTTAACCTATTGCGTCATATGCTCTTTCTTCTCATTTGCTTACCTTTGTAAAGTGAATTTTTGGGGTTGTAAAGCATTGTTTTGTTTGTTCTAATATTGACTCGTAATGTAAAATCTCCATTTCGCTTCGCGTGAACGACATTTAAGTAAACTTGGAACCTATTAGTGTCTGTCGACTCCCATTTTCAGCACAATCAGCCGAGTACCTATCTTAAGATAAATTATTATTTACTTTTTAAAATTTCATTTAAAACTACATTTTATTTAAGATATAAGTTAAGAAATAGTAATTTAATTCATATTCCATAGGAACACCAACTCTCTTAGTGGAATGGCATATATTTAAATAAAAGTTCCATAGCGTGTTTCTTCTATAAAATAACTTTTTCCAAATTACAACTGAAATTGAAGGGGAAAAAAAAAATAAAATAAAAGGAAATGGAGAAGGACCGCTTTTCGATTTTAGGTCTTTCATGACGATTTTGGGCCCTCTCGAATAAGATACATGCAATTATTATATATATATACACATTCCATTAGGTTGCTTAGAAACAAAGTGGAACTACCAAAAGCGAGTATGCCAGCCAAGTCTTTAGATCTCTCTGTATATTTAGAGCTCCTCAAACCCTTCTTCATCTCCTTCCTCCTCTATCCTGTGGTATTCTCTCCTCCATGTTTCCATCTGCCCAAGACATGAATTAACTCATATAGAACTAAATAAACAATCTTAAACGTAAAAACTTGAAATTTCCAGCATATAAGTATAATATAGCCATTGGCCCCTCATTTATCCACCAATCCCATCAAGCAAATCATAATGACTTCATTTTCACACCTGATCATCTGAAAATCGTAGCTGTTCTGCAACAAAAAGTATATTCTTGTAATCTCCTGGTGCTAATTCCTTGCCTAAACTCCTTGCAACCTCATCATATTTAATCATCTCCACCCGAAAACCATTGCTCATGAAAAGTTTGTCCATCCATTTCTCCTTGCTGGACTGCGCATAGATAATAAAGCCGGTGATGCCTTCCACTAGAAAAAAAAAAAAAATGAAGGGGAAAAAAGGAAAAAGACAATTGAATTCAAATAGCTTCTAACCTTACTCCCAATTTCAGTTTCCGCCAACCACGCAGGCAGTTCTCCCAAGAACAGACATCCATTCATAGCCAGACTACTAACAATGAACAAAATTTCTTCAAAACTGGCCAAATTCATAATTGACAGTCCCTGTAAGATCATGTATACAAAATAATGCAGTCACAAAGTAACAAACTTCAAACTTGTTATTGCAGAAATTAGAAGCTTTAATTACCTGCATGGCCCATATGCTTGGCTGATTGCCATTGAAGCCCTTAGCTTGCAGATTCTCTTGTATATTGGAGGACTCCAATGGAACATGAAGAAACACACAATTTCTAGGAATCTTGGCTCCAACACCTAATATCTTCAAAAGAATACCATCACTACATGTTTTAATACTTTTTAAACTGAAAATGAAATTTATAATCGAAGCAGAAGTATTAAATAGTCGACTTTGCCCGCCACAATACTTTAGATGGTGTGAAGATAATGTCAAGACTCTTGCAAAATTCAGGCATTCTTTTACAATATCCCAGACAATAAACAAACTCTTTATTTAAAGGAATATAAAACTTGATTCTACTGAATTGAGCAAAAGTATTTGTTCATTGAGATCAGCACCCAAAACATTGATATGATCAACATTTCTAACTGCACTTAGAAGATCATGAATCCCTTAAAATAGGTCAAGTGTTAACACCTTTAAGCCTTTCAGCTGATTTCTTAAATATCCTTTCTGGAGACACCCCAAATATTATAGATGAAGTTGGCCAGTTAAGCCTATATGGCCGAGTGTCCATTCCATCTGTTAACAGAACAACCTGCAGGATATAAATGAAAAAGGTTAAATATGCAAAAGGTGAGAAATGGTTAATGCATGTTGAGTTTGATATGCAAAATACCTGCTTAAGTCCATCAATGTGGTTTACTGTACGCAGAAGCTTATCATCAATGAACTTTGTTGCAAGGCAATAATGGTGCGAGTACTTCTTTAAATCCATCTGTACAGTAGGGTCAACCAAGCAACCGGCATATGGATCAAGAAAAAGTGGCTCTGCATGTGCAAGCATTGATGCACATCACACCAGAAACTTGGTCAGAGACTTATCTTGTACTTTGTTAAAGAAAAAAGTTTTTTATTGGAAGGTAAGTAGATAGAAGTCTTCCGTGGAGACGGTTAAAGAAGGAAAGACACTTAATTTATTGAACAAGACCAAGGTTATGCAGAGCGAGCGAACATTAGTATATTATGAACTAAACGTACTTCACAAAGCTTTCAATCAGCAACCATCAACTTCAACGAGAGAGCTTGCCAAGGACAAAGTTAACCACTTAAAAGTAATTCCAATCTTCATTGCTCCAGAAGGAGAAAAAGATTAGCCATTAACAATAACAACTCTATCCAATATTGACAAAAACTTAAGCTTTATATATATATAAAAATAGAGAAAGTCTTAAATGACCTAGTAATGGGTCATGCATAAATTTGCTCATCCTTATATCCATTTCAATTCATCAAACAATTAATTTCACTTTCAAGCTAAACCATTCGATAAAATGCGTGGCTGAAAAAAAAAGAAAATCCTCTAATTCACAAAAAGGAAAGGGAAGGGAATTGCCTGGTCGATGAGTCTCCTGAAAACGAAGTGAAGCTGCATATATGGCAGCCTGGAGTAATGGGTCAGTTTCACCATTGATTTTCGCTCTCAACCAGCCATTTCTCCTTTCACTAGAAGCGCATATTGCAGTTGGGCGGCGCACGATAGGTTTAGGCAGTGACTGTACAACGCCTAATGAACACATATTGCAGTTCTGCCGGTCACAGATTAGACGGTCTCAAGATTCAGAGGTTTTCACACTCCCCCATCCATTGGTCAATGTACTGTTCCGATATCGGTTGCTCGTCGCTGCAACTTCACGATGATTAATTTTGTCTGGTAATAGGTAATCGAAAAAGGATAAAAATTAATAGTATTTCGCCTATTTTGAAATTTTGTTTATGTTCTAATGCTTTCAAATCTTAAAACCTAAATCCTTTCTATTGATCTTTTCCCCTTTCTTCTCCTTGATTTGGGTCTATCTCTATCCCAACAAACACACCTGGAAAAATTCTTTCATCCCAGATTTCTGTTTTGGTCAATTTACTGAATTTTTAGTTTTACCAATTACCACCAAAAGAACAAAATACACATAAAAAATAAGATTAAACATCAAGTTATTTTAAAAATTACATATATTTTGTAATAAATTGCAATTACTAAGTCGGTAAACATTCGAGCAGACGATTCACTCACTAAGATTATGAAATGGCATATTCGAACTCTAAAAAAAAAAAAAAAAAATTGCAACTAAACTTCTCAATGAATCATATAAATTGTTTATCATTTCTCCAAATCTATTCCCACAATTTTTAATTTTTAAAAAATACAATTGGAGGACTTGCCAAAGTACATATTGTTTAATATTTATCAGCACGAGTGAGGTAAAAAGTTTCGTGTTTTTCTACAACCATTGAATAAAAAAATCGGAAACCTGTAATTCAAAAACCATAGTTCTTTGTTCAATAGTTTTGTCTCTCTTTAATTTGTTAGATTCATCATCTTCATCTGCTTTTCCATGCATGCGAGTGACAGATGTTACTATTCTATACAGATTTATTCAAATTGTTTATTATAGGCAACCAAACTTCCGCTGCTCCCCCTTTCAAATATTGCAAAACTATGGTTTTCGCATTAAAAAAACTTCATTTTTCTTTATAAATTGGTCAAATCATCAAAATAATTTTTGGTTCAAATTCAAGTTAATTTCATCTAATATTGGATTGACAAGACGTATATGATTTTATCCCAAATGCGAAACGGAGAATTTTTTTTTAAAAATCGCCTGTTATAGGTTTTGACAATTATGCAAATAAAAGCTTTAATTTACATATTAACATTGAATTTTAATTTTAATGACTAAAATTGAAATCTCGTTTCAAGTTCTATTAGTGCCATATAATATACTGTATCTTTAAAAAAAACCAAATACAATTTTTTTTTTTTTCCTACGTTTTGCCACACCAAATAATAAGCAAAGTAGAATAATAAAATGGGTCAAAATCCCTAAAGATCTGTTAGTCCACTCTTGAAATTTGGATGGCACACCTCTTCCAAGAAATACTAATGAGAAAGGAAAACAGTATTGCCATCCATAATAAATATTATCAGAAATTTTATGAAATGCGATAAGATTCACCGAATTGAAAATCTATGTTTATAATTTCATAAATTGCAAAATTGTTTCATTTAATAGAAATAATTATATATATATAGTATTTTTAATTTTTTATTTCTTTTTGTGTTTAAATGAAAAATATATAATTAATTTTTATTGCAAATGTTTTCCGTGAAATAAAAAAATTAAACAGTTTAGATACCTGATGTAATTAATCTTATTTGATATGGATATTAAACTTGTAAATTTCAATTTTTTTTCTTTAAATAAATAAAGTTTCAAGATAAAGAATTTGGTAAAATTTCACCTTCATCGCAATGTAAGTCTGTATTCTATAAAATATTTAGAAAAATCTATGAATTTTAATCTATTTTTATTGTGTCAAACGAGCAACTGGTTGAACATATTCCATGCTCAAAAATCCCTCGTACCAAACATGGATTAATGGTCTGTCCCTACCTAACCAACATGTAATCTCAGAATTACCCTTACAAGTAGGGGCAAAATTGAGGAATGAAACTTGAAAGTTAGAGGAGGAGAAAGGTTAGGTGTGGTCGTTGAGAACTGAAGATCTATGAGACAAACGACACTGCTAATCGGCTTTTAAACCCCCACCTCTGCGTTCCTAAGGTCACAGTCTCTTTCTCTCTCTAACACACTCACGATCCGAAGAACAAGAGATTTCGCCAGAGAGAGCAAAGCCTAACAGGGAAAAAAAAAAAAAGGAAAAAAGAAAACTAAAGACGCACAAGCCTCCACCAACTTTATCTTTTACTCTGAATCTCCTCCAAGAAGAGCTCGAATGGATCCCAATCACCAAACCCTATTAAACCAAGATTCCACCACAGAAGAACAGGCCCAACAAGAACAGCAATTTTCCATTGTTCCTTCTCAATTCACTTCATCCCCATTTGCTACTGCCTCTCTTTCTCTATCTCTCTCAACGATTCTCCCTACCCACTTTTTCAATCAGCCGAAGATTGCAGCTTTATTTTCTCATTCACCAAATAAGGCCAAAATCCCTACTCAAGCATCTGCTCTCTCTCACCTATCCTTATCCTCTACTCTTTCTCATCCAAAACTGTCCTTCAAGTCCACCATTTCTGCTAACCCTTTACAGAATACTCTCTCTCTCGGCCCACGCCGCCCCTCTGACCCCTCTAATGCCGCCGGAATTCGTCGAGCTTCCATTGTTTGGTTCCGTAATGACTTGCGTGTTCATGACAATGAGTCTCTTAACTCTGCTAATGATGAGTCCATGTCTGTTTTGCCTGTTTATTGCTTTGACCCAAGAGATTATGGCAAATCCTCTTCTGGGTTTGACAAAACTGGGCCTTACCGAGCCACTTTCTTAATTGAATCGGTTGCTGACCTACGCAAGAACCTGCAGGCTAAGGGGTCTGACCTTGTGGTCAGAGTTGGGAAGCCAGAAACTGTTTTGGTTGAGCTAGCAAAGGCCATTGGAGCTGATGCTGTTTATGCGCATAGAGAGGTGTCTCATGACGAGGTTAAGGCTGAGGAGAAGATTGAGGCAGCCATGAAAGAAGAGGGAGTTGAGGTTAAGTACTTCTGGGGAAGTACCTTGTATCATGTGGATGATTTGCCATTCAAGTTGGAGGATATGCCGTCTAATTATGGTGGATTTAGAGAGAAAGTGCAGGGATTGGAGGTTAGGAAGACCATTGCTGCATTGGATCAATTGAAGGGAATGCCATCAAGAGGAGATGTCGAGCCTGGGGAAATCCCATCTTTGTTGGATTTGGGTCTTAACCAAAGCCAGGTTTGATTTTTTACTTCTATTTGAATTCTTTTTTGCGCTTGGATTTACTATGCTTTCCTGAAATCCCATCCCTACTGGTATAAGCTTGACTTTATATCCGCCGCTTTCTAACATTCGTATGAGATAAAATAACTTTATTTTTAAGTCTTGAAGGTTTTGCTAGGTTATATTTCACTTGTTTTTTATGTTTGATTTCTGTTGCTACTTTAATGAACGTAAGTAGTGGGGATTATTTGAGTAGAATGTTGAGTTTGGTTAGTGGTGGTAATGAAAATTAAAATGGAAAAAGTAAACATTTCATGCATACCAGTATGATGCTTTTATTGACAGATGGATGGGTGTTCGTGTGAATGAAGTTATAGAAATGTGGCTTTCTGCTAAATCAATATATAGCCGTGTGATTTTTTTAGTCATGCAATCTTAGTTGTTGACATTAGAGTATTTGCTCCATTGCGACCCTAAATATGAACTATTGTTTCTCAAAATTTGTATACTAATAATATTGTAATCCTAGTATTTTATTAGGCATTCTTCGTTTGAGTTGGAGATGTTTCTGCAGTTTTCTGAAACAAATTTCTAATCCAAAAGAAAACACTAGTGGACCTTCTCTTCATTTCTTTAAATGCAGTAATAATGCTGTCCAATAATGGTAATGCAGGATGGAAAGCCAGCTGCTAATGCTTCTATGATAGGAGGGGAGACTGAAGCATTGCAGAAGCTTCAAAAATTTGCAGCAGAGTGCCAAGCACAGCCACCCAAAGGAGGAAGCCATGACAGCATATACGGTGCAAACTTCTCCTGCAAAATTTCTCCATGGCTAACCATGGGATGCATCTCTCCCCGTTCAATGTTTGATGAGCTAAAGAAAACTGCTACCAGGTTTGCCTAGAAAATTTGCTTCTTTCCGGTTCTTTTAAGCCATGTTACTAAATCTTTTACATGATATTTTGCTCACAATTGAAACAATTTGATTGATAGAACTATTTCTGCTGCCTCAAACCATAATGACGGTGGTAGCTCTCCGGACACCGGAATGAACTGGTTGATGTTTGAGTTATTGTGGAGGGATTTCTTCAGGTAGCTTGATAAACCTTACAATTTATCCTTCCAAAGTTAGAATCCTGTGTTTTTTTTATACATCAATCTTTTCCTGCTCTATATGTTGATTTAAATAATGCTTGAAGATGATAACAAACTAAATTTAGGTTTCTATTTCATTTCCTAAGGGTTCTGACTGATTCCAATATGCCATTTTAATCTCTGATGTTGCCGCCAACTTTTAATTTTTGCAGATTCATCACTAAGAAATACAGTTCTCCAAAGAAACAGCTTGAAGCCACTCCAGCCACAGCTTGTACGGGTGCTTTTGCCTAGGCAAGCGTTTATTTTGTTGGTCAAAGCAAAGTTTGTCCTCCGATACGTGGATTATGATCTTTACTTCTTGAGTAATCAGTCTCATCTGTAGCAATTTTTAGATGTTGTATTAGTGTTTGGTAAAAGGGAGTTATCGTCTGTCAAACTTTTGTTTCTCCCTTTGGAATAAATTCATTAAATTAAATTTGGGAATTTTGTTATATTTGAAAAGGCTCACTAGTTTCGGATTATTTGGATCCTCTTGTGAATAACAGATCCCCAGTTCCGCTTTTTAATATATTGTCCCACCTTTGTAGTTCTGTTTCTTGCTTCTGCTTGTCTGTGGAGCAAATCTGGCTTGCTAAATATGTTTACTCAAAGCTGTTCCCTAGCTTTTCTTTCTTCTTCCCTTCTCTAAACCTTGGGAAGTAATTTGCTGTACGGTTTACATCTACCTAGGAAGGCTTAACATGAAAATCGAACCAAACCTGAATAGGACTGTCAATGGATAACTCTCCTTTTGCCCGTCAATCTTCTGCGTCCCATCTATTACTGAAAATCAAACCAAACCACCGAACAAGTATGAATTGATATACCGAACCTGAATCACAATTTGTATCTATTGAAAACAATTGATCTAATTAAAAAGCGGTTTATTTAGTTTGATTTTCTGGTTTAAATCAATCCAAACGCTAATTCAATTATTTCATTTTTGCATGGAAAACAAAACTGAAAGCAAAATCAGATTTGGTATTTTTGATTCGATTGTTCAGTTAGAATCAATGTTTGATCACCCCAGCATACATAAAAAACGAGGTAGTGAAAGAGAATTTTGGATTTCCAGTTGGCACAAATGCGTATACACCGTAAGTCCGAAAGGTGTTAGGGTATTAGTAACAATATGGCTTTGGGCATTGATATAGATTATTTTAAACCTCTTCCAGTGATCCAGTCAATCTGAGAATTGTCAAAGTTCTGTCTTGCGAAAAAAAAAAAAAAAACATAATAAGCACTTAAAATAAATATTAATCCTTTGATTTCCTCTAGTACTTAACAAAATCGGAATAATATAAAGGGAGTTTCAAACATACCTTAATGCAAAGAATACACAATTCCTATAATTCCAATATATATATATATATATATATATATATATACAATTCCCCATTATTATATGATACCAGAAACTCTGAGGGAGGACAGCACCACAAAAATAAGCCAAAGCAACATGAAGTATATGCTTGTTGCCCAAGCCCAAATCCTTGGCCCTCCAAGTTCTGCACCCAATGTCAAACGCCTGTACACAAGAACAACAATACAGCCTATGGATGTACAAAAGAAAACAATCAATGAGAAGCCGAGTCCTGACGCATTCTCAACCCGCAAAGGTTCCCCATAGGCAAACAAATTGTAGGCAGTGTCAATCAGCCATGGAACACCGATACCCACATATATGTTCACTGAATTGCTGCAAAAGAAAAATTAAAAATCAATTGATATTTTTGTTAGCCACTTCCACGCAATAAAAATTTTAACAACTTCCAGGATCTTCATGAGAAACCTCCTGATGGATATATTTGAATTATTACCTAAAATTACATAACCAAACTCTTAACTAAAGCACTTTTGTAACAAACCTGCAGGTGATGTTTGCAATGGCAGAATCTGCTGTTATTTGACGTTCAGCAGCAATCTTGCTTGCCACCAAGTCAGGCCATGAAGTTCCAGCAGCTAATGCCGTGAATGCAACAACATAAGCATTTATTCCTGAAAGAAAATGTACCGCATGCACAGTAGATGGGAAAATGTTCACTTGTTACCTACAAGGCTAATCATAGTAACCATTAACTCTAGAGAAGGAAATTCACAATTTTCTGTAAAGAGGAATATGACCTGTAACACAGCTTATAGCATCAGTGAGCCTTGTTACAACGTAAGCTATCCCACTGATGAAAAGTAGAGAGCAAATGAAGGCAATCCATCCATGAGCAATATGATAAGGAGGCACAAAAGCAAACAAAATTCTCCAAGGTGCAAGGACTAATTGCCAGAAAACTTTTGCCAGCCGTATATAAGTATTCTCCAATTTTCTCGATTCCGAACTCTCCAACTGCTTTGAAGATAGGAATTAGTCACCAGTACTATACAAAAAAAAGAAAGAGGAAACCGTTCACCAAGAACAAAGCAGGCAGCACCTAAAAGGAAAAACTATGTGCAGGAAGTTTAAGAGAAATTTGAAAGTCACAAATTTTTAGCACATAAATACTTGATAAAAACAAATGAAAGAAATGAGAAACTGTCATGTGTTTCCAATCACTGAAATAAAATTTGTTTGAACTGTGAGAAATTCAATTTAACTTAGAAATCAAGATTTGAGAGTCCCTTTAGAACAACATATGTAATGGTGATGCTTTCGCATTTTAACCGATCAAAACAGGAGCTCCAACTAATTTGGATTAACAAGCATCTAAAAGGAGAAAAGAAAATTGAGTTTGAATGAATTATAATCATATGTTGCACCACTCTTTGGTCTAATACTAAGAAATAATATAATCCATTCCGCCCTGGGTGCTCGTGGAGAGAGAGAGAGAGAGAGAGAGAAAGAGTTAAGAACCCTACCATTACTTGGCCCAGACAGATTTTTCAACATCAGCATTTTATAGAAGTTTCATAAGTTCAACACAATAAAGAAAAATTATGTTACCAACCATGACTGCATCTACAAATTGCTGTTTCCAAAGAGCAAAAACTGCAAAATCTTGTTCGCAGTGAAAATATTTATTGGAGGATTCAGACGCACCATCTGCTTCAGGCACTTTCTGATATGCTGGACCTGCAAAGTAAAGGCTTTATTAGATGGAGAAATTTGGACTTAATATTCAAGAAGAAAACATAATGTGTCATTCATAATATATTATTATCAAACTGTAATGGTTTTTTTTTTTCTACTTTGTTTTTTTTTTCTTTCCACCTGCAGCCTCATTATAGTGTTCAATAAATTTTATATCGACTTATCAAGTAGATGCTGTTTTGTCTTGAAACCCTTGTATGCACATCTCTTTACCAATCATTCAGATTAATTATATAACACACTGTGTAAAACTTAATTGATGCATCTATTAGGAATTTAGGATGTTTACACTTCGGTAGATATACATCAAAAGTTCAAGAAATCTCAACCAGCTGGAGCTTTGCTATCTTCCCACTCCTCTAACTAAAAAACCCAAAATAAATAATTTCATCCATACCCCTATGCTGCTGGTTCTTCCTATCATGGTATGTATGCTAACGAAGTAAAGAATGCTCTACAACCCAAGCATTGAATTACATAAAATTCCTTCTTGAAAGTAAAGCTTAAAGTTGGATCAGATATAAATAAAAGAAAACAATAAATTCTACTCCTACCTTTCTACCTAAAAATGTCATAGTTCACTTCAAGATTTCCAATGTTGTTTCAGAAAATAACTCAGTTCACATGAAAAAAGCACATGAATTTGTTGCAAAGTCCACATTCGACAACAATAGAGCATCGTCAGACGATGCAATAAAGAAATAATGGAACCCAAGGGAAATTTCACATGGTAACATTTGTACTCATAAAAAACTTGCGACAGTTGCCCTTCTTTTCCTTGTCTTAAAATCTAACAGTAATTTGTAGGTCAAATCCTTACAAAATATGATTTGTAAGAAAGCTCAACTCTAAATTACAGCTATGGCCCACTCTGTAAGTTTCTACAAGTGTTTTAAGAAGAGATTTACGAAATATGATAGATCTCAAAACTACCACAAATTAAACAAAATAATACAGCAATACATCAGTACCTGTCACAGTGGTTGAATGGATAGAGAATATATCAACAAGATTCCTTTGATTGTCGCCAAACTGAAATATTTGATCCTCGCGAACTTGAGGTATCTCAATGTACTCTTCATTAAGACTGTGTTGGCGTTTGCATTTAACATCGTCTTCCGGGACCCACTCTTCTGGCCTCTCAGTTCTTTCACTTTGAATTGCAAAAAGCATGAGAAACAAGATAACTAAGTGTGGAATTCCAATTGGAACACAATTTTCTTTGGTTTGGTTCAAAAGAACAAGGAAAGATAAGAGGAGAAAAATACATTGGAAGAGATAAGTAAGGCCAACGCTTATCTTGTGCATAAGCATGTGTTAGCAGCAAACCATATTGTAGTACTGTCAATAGGGCCTCCCATATTGTAATTACATCAGGAGTCCATACCTGCACATAAGTTTTAAGGCGGCATTGCTAAGCAGGTGCCCCACATGAATCAACCATAATCATGGTAATTATGGCCAATAATCAGATCATGTCATATCCCAATATGGCATGTTTGAAATCAAGAAAGAAAATGAGAATCCAAGGACTAACAATCTATGATGAAATTTACATCCCTATAAGTCAATCAAGAGCATATGTTGTATATCATACAAAATGTTCTAAAATTATACATAAAGTTACCTCTAAAATTATGTAAAGCCAAATATAAGCCCAGAAAGACCAAAAGAGCTCCACAAGCCAAACTCCTAAGTCAGATATCTTTTTCAATTCTCCAGCTTTAGGAACTACCACACAAACAGCATGGATGGGGAAAAGGTCGAATGCAGCAGAACCAACAAGTGTTCCAGGACCCAATCCTATGGATTAAGGTTGTTTCGCAGAAAATTATTAATATGTCAGAAGAAGTAACAATAAGTAGTTAACTTCTCAAACTAATCTTATGAAGAGATAACAACAGCAGGTAAAAGTGTGCACTTAGCAGGCAAAGTAAATCAGAATGTAAGATACAACAACAATTAAGCCTTAATCCCAAATTAGCTGGGGTTGGCGATTAGAATCCTTTGTTTCCACTCCAGTCAGTTCATAGCTCAGAATGTAACAATCGTAATGCAACACTACACATACATTAGACAAAGCAGAAAAGAACTTCTATGCGATAATTTATTGCATAAATCTTTACTAACTAAAGATCAAAATAAATTCAAAAAAGATAGGCTGAGAATAGCGCACACCTCCAGCATAGAGGTTCCCAATGTTTCGAATGGCATCAATTGTAGCCAATGATATCTGGGGGAAACTAGTTCCAAATGCCAGCAATGATATATCTGCAATTGCATAATTCCAAACCTTCTCGTACCTGATAACTTGGGTATTAGTGCAAGGATCTACCTCCACCACTTTACGCGAATGTTTAACCACATTCTCCATAGACCGGAAAAATCGACCAGTTATAGCTGATAATCCAATGAAACAATAAGCCAGACCAACAAAATACAAAAAGGTCCGAAACCCATTACTAAGGGCAGTTTCTCCATGGAAAAGCAAGTAGCTTTCACATTTTTCAACCCCTAGAATATTGAGAAATTCAAATCTGCTTCTATAGCTTTGATCTTGTGTTCCCAAGACCATCTTAATTGGCTTCAAAGTCGCAAATTCAAGCGCCAAGGATCCGCAACGTCAAGTATCTGTTAAATGAATTAAGTTTTAGCAGACATTACTGCCACTGAAGCTTGCAATGGAGATCTAGGTTATGTTTGGCAAGCATTCTATCGTAGGTAAGCTTGCGATAGAGACTTGGATTATTTTTGGTTAATAAAGGAACGCGATACATTATTTGTCATAAACAATAAAATTTCTATTTAAAAAAAAAAACCCTGACCGACATAGTTACCAGAGATTCGTGGACGGTCGCCAATTCTGTGGGAATTTTGTTCAAATTTCCAGTTTAGTTCAATCATTCGACACTGGACACTTGTGTGTCCATGAAAACTGAAAATGTTTCCAGCATTGGTATTCCGTATACGTAAATACTAAATAGACGTATTACCCATAACTCAGAGACGAAACGAAACGACGGGGTCCACCTTCGCCAGCCGACTCGTGCCTTGTTTATTATGTGGTGAAGATTGGTCCCCTAGTCACTAAATATTATTATCCATCAATAACAGATATTTGGTGTTAATTTATATTACTTTCACT
The DNA here is from genome assembly GCA_947857235.1 of Jatropha podagrica. Classification (NCBI taxonomy): domain Eukaryota; kingdom Viridiplantae; phylum Streptophyta; class Magnoliopsida; order Malpighiales; family Euphorbiaceae; genus Jatropha; species Jatropha podagrica. The sequence goes on from CANUEP010022406.1 coordinate 59,882, forward strand.
TTTTATTTTTACACACATTAAGAAAATATCTATTATCATAACTAAAAAATAATTTTATTCGCCTAATTTTCTCATTATATCTCATTTAAATAATATATATGAGTAATTATTATATTAAAATAATAAATAAAAATTATTAAAAATACAATAAAATTTAATGAAAATATAATAAATAATTTAAAAATTAATTATAATGCAAAAAGGAAAATAGACTATATTTTAAGATAAAATCAAAGAAAATATGGACTACCTTTTGAGATGGATAGAGAATATTATTCTCTCGTCCTCAAGATTTCTCACATTTAAATATTTTACATCGTTTAAAAAAATTATTTAATTTTTTAAAATTATAATAAATTATTGAGTAAATTGATTATATTATTTTTAATTTATAATATTCAAAAGGTAAATGTATTTATTATTTATTAAATATAAATAATAAAAAATTTTATTTTTTAAATTCATAAATATGATAAATATTTAAAAATAAAAAAGTAATTTTTGAAAATTAAGAAAACGTTATTTCACTCAACATTTAGCATTTTACAGTAGTTAGTGGACGATTTTTTAACACAGGTGCCCATTACGTTTTTACAAATTAATATATTTTTTTTTTCCAAACAGTTTTAGCAAGCGTTTGATCAATCAACTGTTGCCTGAAGTGTTTCATCAATTCCATACTAAAGGAGTAATAGCATAGAATAGTATATAAGGTCGTTGTCTAGAAAAGAGAAAAAAAGAAAAAAAAATAGCAATCAAATTTGACTTTTATGTTATAATATTGATATATAGATTTGGCATGATTCACGTGAAATTTTCTGATTAAAGTTAAAATTTGAGTATTATAATATTGAAAATTCTTTTTTTTTTAATCATAAGTATTCGGATCCTATTAATAAAAATCACTTAATCTGGCTCAAAATTTAATCACATTTAAAAATCTTCATCTGCCAATATATTTAGGGCCTATTTGGTAATTTTAGTAGTAATTTTAACACATGTTAACTGTCATTTCTTTTAGGTATTGTTCGACAAGTTTAGAAATAGTTGTCGCCTGTTTTGTTAGATGTTAATAGTTAATTGTTTATATAGCAATTAAAATATAAATGTTGAGTAGAAATATTAAGTGTTTGGTTAGCAATTTAATTTAAAAAGATAAAAAAAAAGGGTAACATAATAGAAAACAAGGCAAAAATAGGCATAAACATTATAAAAGTTTATAAAACACAATAATTAATTAAAAGAATGTTTTAACCCAATCAAAATACACTAAACACTACTATAAACGCTCTTGCCCAATAAAGCCTTGGTTGGGAATATTGGAAATTTTCTTTATCTGTTTTGGTTGATGCATATATATATATATATGATGGGAGTTCGTTGAAGTCTGAGTAATTTCTGAACTCTCAACTCAGTAGAGAGATTGGTCTTTACATCATTTTTGGCTATTGTGATGCTGTTTCTGATTCACCGTCATCACACGAGCAAGATACATGTAACACTGCCATTCATCGGACAGAAGGCAAATTTCCACAGCCTGCTATTGCAGGCATTACATTTCTCTGCCACTGCCCCTATGGTAAATTTCAATACATAACAAATTTAAGTAAATGTCATGTCCTAAGAAACAACACAAATCCGTAAAACTATAATTTCATCATGCAAACAGGAGGGCAATTATGGCTTAAACGGGATTTTATGTTGTGAAAACTGAAAAGCAGCAGTTAACATCCTATAGGTGGCACCAATTACTGCAGGGAGCTAGACCACAATTATATCCAAAACCAATGCCAATAGAAAGATCTCTATAACCAAACTGGAGCAAGAAATCTGCATTGTATCTCGCAGCTCTTACATGAAAAGTAGATATCTAATTATAACAAAATTTTAACAAAATCAGAAGAATCACAAAACAACCTCAACAAGTCTTACAGATCCAACAGCTGAAAAAGACAAGGGGCTCTAAAAAAGGCAAACTCAAACATATAATTTGATGAAATACTGAATTGGGTCTTCAATCTTCCTCCTCTCCCTCGTTCTCAGCAATGTTGAAGTACCTCAATTCATACACATTCCTGTCTTTGTTGGAAGCAATCACCCGGAGCCAATCCCGCACATTGTGTTTCTTCAAGTACTTCTTGGTCAAGTACTTAAGATACCTGGAAGGAACAAAGGTAAATACAAGACAACATTATAAGGTCGATGAGAAAATAACACAAAGATGCTGAGAGAAGAAAATGCCATGCAGGGATGATAACCACTGCATTCTACCAATGAGCTTGAAAGCCTAACGCTCAGTTGTTTAGATTTAAACATTGTACATCCAAACCAGCCATCATTTGTAAAGCTGAGATGGGCAATATGATATTGCAAGCCAAAAAACCATGTACTAATTACTAACCACCATATGTTTAGTATTGCCAATCAAGAAACATGATGATGAAGAGGCCACAAATCTCTTATACAGGGAATCGGGCAATGGTTAGAAGGGATCCTAGCATTCATCCTTGGCATAATTTCATATCACAACCATGGAACTCCTACCCCATAAAACAACAAATTGATGAAATAACAGGATGGTACTCAAAACAATGAAAAGCTTTCCTGCTATTAAAATGGTCGATTCCTTTTCCTGTGTGTAGATCTAGTTACCTAGCAAAGACAATTTAAGGACGCCACGGACAATCGAGTACCTTTTAGAGAAGTTACTGTCAGACGTAACGGTGATCTTGGTCTTTTCACGAGTGACGGTAATGCTGTCACCGAGAGCACCGGCTTTGCCACCAACCTTTATCCTCTCCTGGAGAAACTTTTCAAGTGAGGCAATGTCCATGATCTTATCCTCCACTGGCTTCGCGCAGTCAATCACGAAGGTCGCCCCCTTCTTCTTCCCCTTAGCTCCAGCTGCCGCCCCTCGACTCATCTTGACGTTTCCCCGACGCGACTCACAGTATTGATAGACCAGCGAAATAGAGCCTTGAGAGATGAAGGCAGCGCCGTGCAAAAATATAATGCGATTAGAATTACTGGAGAGGATCTAGGGTTTTTCGTATGACTCCGACGACGTCGTTTGAATTCACCCTTTTTTTTTATTTTTTGACGATAAATTAACTAAATATTTGGCCGATGTCATTTAAAGGATAATCTAGGTAGCTGCCAGCGTGTCTTTTGTGGTGACCAAGAGCATCCTAAAATATGTTTAATCTATTTTAATTGCAAATTTCTAAAATATCATTAGCCATGCTGAATTAAAATAAAATATTTTAATTAAAAATTTTAAAATATTATTCGCTAAAAGTTTTAGCTTCCTTAACAATATTTACTTGATCTCATCTAGAAAATTTTTAATTGATTCCGAGATCTTAGTCATAGAAAATAGTCATAGGAAATATGAATAAATTAATTTATTATTGATAAATAATTATTTTCTTGAAATCATAATGAATATCGTATTTATTTATATTAACCATGTAATGTTAATGTAATAGATTGGTATAAGTTTATTATATAGAATTTTATTATTCTCTTATCAACATATATACATTAGAGAAGCGTGATAAATGTTAGATTTCAATATTTTCATGTTTTAAGAGCAAAATAAGAATAGTATATATATATGACAAAGTACAAAATAGGAATAGTATGAAAAATAATATGATTTTTGTGCGAAAATACTATTCCTATGAATAGTATGTTTGGATTCGATATATATAATAAAGGGTGAAATGAAAATAATATGAAAAATGATATGATTTTTATGAAAAAATACTACTCCTGTGAATAGTATTCTTGGGTTGGATTTTAGTGCATACAAATATTTATATTTAGTCGCAGATTTATTTGGTCTATTTTAATCAAATTTTTAAATAAATTAAATATTGTATATCACATTTTTCTTATGCTAAATAATAAAAATTTAAGAGTTTTAAAATGATATTTTTATTTGCTATTAATTAGAAACAAAATAGAATGAGAATTTAAAAATGCCAATAGTCATTAATAAACTTTTTATTTGGAGTATATGTAAGAAAATAATTAATACTAACTAATTTGGATAATTTCTTAAATAAAATATCATAAATTATAATTATATCTTACAAAGTAATTTTAGGCATAAATTTATATTTGTGTTCCTCCCATGCACATAAAAAGGAAAAATTTTTATTCACATCAATAACAATGAATTCGAGTGGACAAAACTAAATATTAAGATAATTTATTTACTAAAAAAATTATTAAATGAAGATGTTTATAGAATATTTTTATTTTTTGAAAAAAAATTTAAATTTAAAGTAATAATCTAGTTGTTAAATATGTAATGGAACTTTTTTTTTTATCTTTTTATAGCGTTGAAATTTGTACTTATTCATTTATACATGTTTAAATGCATTTAATTTTGAGAATTATAAAATAAATGAAAAAATAATTTTTTAAAAAAATTAAGAAAAATAAAAAATTAACTGCTGGATTTGGGCCATTGAAATGACCTTTTTTCCATTGAATCTTTATACATACATTTCAAATAAATTATCAATAAGTTAGAGTATTTTAAAAAGTAAAACATTAGAAAGTATAGCAGGAAAAGATTTTGAATGCAAAATTATTAATATGCTAATGCTAGTCTATAATAAAATAAAATAAAAATGCAAGATCATAAATATATGTGATATGACTCTTAATTTAAAGTTAATAAATTAATTTAATTTTTTAAATTATTGTAGTTATGATTTTATGTCATATGTTAAAAAGGCATAGAAATTAGAAAAGCCATATAAAGGATTGCAGTAGTAAAAATTAATGACAAAAAACTAAAAAGACATGAATGAAATAACATAAAAATGAGATGATTAGATTATCAATACATTGTTCATGTCAACAGTGAATTCTGATTTAGTTTTATGGTCCGTTTGGAACAAATGAACAATGGTTGTAAAATTTATTTATAAATAAATTCAAAGTAGAATTCATTCGCAATTGAATTTGTGTTGTTTAGTATGCTATAATTTACGGTAAGGAATTTAATTAAATTTTATAAAATTATATTTGAAATAAATTTTTAAAATGAATTCATTTATCTTTATTTTCTAAAATAGCCTTAACATAATAATCTAATTACAATAATATAAACATCAATTTGTATTTATTATATACAATATCATAATTTATTATTTTTTTACCAAGAAATAAATAATAAATTTCATATACTAATTAATTAATTAATTATATAAATATAATATATAAAATAATTATAACATTCATCGTAATAGTTATCTTTAATTTATATAAAATGTCTCAGTTCAATAAAAACTGTAATTTCATACTAATAACTATAAAGTCTAAAAAGAAAGAAAAAACAAAACAATAGAAAAGAAAGAAAATATTTATGTTCATAGAAGAGTAGTTGTCAAATAAAATTTAATGATTTATTATTATAAACAAATTTGATAAAATAATTAAGTAAAATAAGTAAAAAAAACTAAAAAATTAAATTTATAGAAGAAGAGGGTACTTTTATAAAAAAAAAATGGAGTGTTTAGTTTTATAGAATTTATTTAGAATTTCACTAATTTTTATGGAATTTAGTGTAGATATATTAAATTTCATGAAATTGAATTTCTATAATTAAAATCTATATTTTTTTACATTTCAAATGTGAAAACATAAATTTCTAAATAAATTGCTCAAAATTTCGTAGAATTCATTTATTCCACGAGAACTCTTATTAGTATACAAAATATAATGACCAAAACTATAAAACAACGTCGTTTGAACTCATCGACATTGGTTTGTCCGGACTTGGAACCGTAAAGAACTCCCAAAAGAACCGGTAATGAGATATGGAAGAAGAAGATTTGAGCGGCGTCATTCCGTGCTCTTCCCTCGCCGTTGATTCCATCCTCCGCGTAGGAACGGTAAGAAAAATCGAGTTCTGAAAAAAAAGCGCCATTATTTTACTTCTAGAAATCCGTCGTTACTCTAAATAAAAGAAATTGTTCTTTCTTTCAGGCTGGCGCGATTTGGGGGTCATGTGCAGGTCCGTATGATGCCCGCAAAAGAGGTAATTTTTTTGAATATATCTCCCAAAGAATTAGCGCTTATCGATTACAGTTAAATTTCCGCCATTAACACAGATTGGGTTATCGCTCTATAATTGTGTCTTTCTTTCTTTCTTTCTTTATGCAGGCTTGACCGGCGCAGCTTATGCTTCCTTCGTTGTATGATATTTCCACTAAATTGCTTTTTCTTTTATCGTTCTATGACCTCGATTATAGACTCATATGATTTTTATCTTTCTCCTTCTTAATTCAAAATGCAGGTAAAGTCAATCGGGAAATTCGGCTTTCAATGTGGTAATCTGAAAAAAAAAAAAAGCAAAAGCATTTCTTGTTTTCTGCGCTTTGGTGATCCTAATTAGCTTAACTGACATAGTTGCAGTATCATATACTCGCATGGTATTTCAATTTTCAAGCTTGTTTTTATTTATTTATTTGTTTTTTGAGAAGATTAATTTGCTTTAGTTTAAGTAAGTATAATAGTGATTCTGTATTCCTTTACAAGCATGGGATTAATTATTCTTTGACTCATGAAAGGGCTTTGAATTGATTTTGCTATGCACAAAAACTGCATATTGCTTTGCCTGTCAGTGTACCCTGCAAAACGTATATGAATATCCTGTACACTAAAATCTGCTCATAGATAGTACACAGTTCCCACATACTCTGTGGGAAGCTGGAACATGTCTATGCTTCATATTTAGGAAGATGCTGCAAGAAGTGGATGATGGAGGTGATTATTAGAGTTAATCAACTTTTAGGAATGGATATAGGCTTCAGAGGAGGAGAATATTAAATACCCGTAATATGAGAATTAAGTTTTCCTTCATGCCTTTTGTTGATCCTCCAACTGAACTTATCATTCTCACACAAGATGTTTTTTTTTTTGTTATCATTTTCTATTAAAGGTTAGTTGGTAGTTTATCTTTCATGTATATTGTCAGATTCTGTGTTTCTATGAGGTATTTATGGTGTTCTTCTGAATGTTCTTTGACGTGTTAGCTAGCTGATTTCAGGCTTAAACTTATTTCATCCTTTCTTGTTTTAATGTCCATCATCCCCTATTTTCAGGGCTTGTTGCTGGAGTTTTTACTTTTTCCCATTGTGAAGTTCAAAGATATAGGAAAAAGAACGATTGGGTTAGTAATATTTCTATCTTGTTACTATGGCTACTTATGGATCAACGTAATTAAGCTTATTAGTCTGTGACAATCTAAGATCTAAGACCTAAGAGATTGAACTGCTTCATTTTGCTCATACATCCATCAGATTATTGGATGTGCCCTTCCTTTTTGGATAAGTTGAGAAAGGAAAGGAAATGAAACATTTTAATTTTATGAATATGATTGAGGGCACTCATTCCACCTTGTAGTGGATTGCACCTTGAGGAAAATGACTTTTTCATATTTTGCTTTTCCATAGTTTGTGGTCTGCAAGCACTGCTCTTGTGCCCAGCACAAAAACTTTCATTTAGTTGGTAGCATTAGAAGAACTTCAAATTCATCAGACATGCATAACGTGCAATTATTGGAAACTTGGTGAAAACAATAAAATCAAACTTGATTATCTCCTACTACAAGGGAATAATTTTTTTTAGCAAGATGAGTGACAATAGCATATAGCTTTAGTTGGGAGTCTTTGCCGCAAAAAGGTGAGGATATTATGAATTTTTGTGGATTTGATTGTACACCTTTTGACTGCAAGAAAGTCTCTTTCCTTATGTGTTTTCTGTTTTGGAAAGGAGTATTTATTCGTTGTTCAGTTTATAAAACAGGCTGGTGGAGTACAATTGGTTCATTCTACAGAAAGTGTCAAAAAATCTCATTTAGTCATGGTTTGAATACCCATTGACAAATATAATCAAAGCTTTTTCTTCTCACAGGTGAATGCTTTAATAGCAGGCGGTATGGCAGGGGCAGCTGTTGCTGCTGGGACAAGAAGTTGGAGACAGGTTCTTGGGATGGCTGGTCTGATTTCTGCCTTTGGCGTTGCTAATGATTGTTCCAAAACATTTTAAAAGCAGCTGTTGGTGGAATGCTAGTTGTGGAGAAGTGAGCGATCTGCAGCCCTTATGCATGCGATATTGCCATAAATACTGTTCAATCATTGCATCCTATTCGACTTCTCATCACAGTGTTATTTCATATAAATGATGTTGAATTTAGAACAGGTTCCTTCGTTTTCTAGTTAATTGATTCAACTAGCTAAATAAATCGTTTTTTTATTCAGAAATGGTTACCATTATCTTTGTGTGCATCTAGCTCTGCCTTCTCTTGCTTGATAATCTTGAACTCGCTCTGTTTTGGATATCATCATTCCATTGGTTCATGAAATCCTATTTACTGCGTATGAACTAAAACTATTTTGTATAGTTTTCCCAAATTATTTCTCCAAGGCTATACATGTGTAAATTTCGGTGCATGAGTTGTATATCTTAGCCCTGCGTGAGTGCATTTTTGTCCTATTATTGCTGGTGAGAGAACTAAGGATTTGGGGAGGAAGTTTAATATGAGCCACAGAAGAGGGCAAACAACGTTCACAGGCTCACTGAAGAAAGGGTTGTGTTCCCAACGAACGGCGGTGTTGCAATGAATATAATAATAAATATTAAATAATAAATGAGGCCAGGGATGAACTGTACGACTGTTTATATAAACATATGGGAGTTTTTGGGTCGTTGGAACAATCTCCATCATATCAATATCAACATGTTACATTAGATGTCATTGCGTATCATAAATTTCTTTTTTAAGGATGAGTACTCTTTTTCCAATTAATTTGAATCACAAATGTCATTCACGTGACGTGACAGTATCAAAATATATTTAAATTAAAATTTTTATTAATTCGATTTGTGTTCATGGGTGTTTTTTTTATTATGCCAAAAACTTAAAAAATTAAAAAATCAATCAAAGTTTAAATAAAATTTACAAACTTTATCAATACTAGAGCTCATTCTTTTAGGAAAGTTTTTTTTTTTTTTTTTTTTTTTTTTTTAACTTTATCAATATAGGACTAATTCCAAATTTTGTTACAACTGCTTTTTCTTCTATGCTAATTCACTGGATCGACGTATGGATGAAAACATGGCAATATCCATAAATTTTAAGGAATTCGTAATTTGAAGCTATATCCTGAATTCCCCGTGCTGCTTTTAATCTTAGTCCCGTGAAATGTTTGAATCCCATATCACTGTAATTAATGTTAATTAAATATTGGTACTAAAGTTCCATGGTTGAGTACCAATAACATTTCCTTCGTTGTAAATATTTTTTTATGTTCGAGGGATGGGCTGATGGGGACTAACCCATCATCTTTAGTTATGGAATATTTCAAACAAGTTCTAAAATGATATATAAGTAAACGAATCTAATCGTATCCATCTCTGGCCCCTTCAACGCTTTCCGCTTTCTTCGTTATTTTATTTTCTCTCAAGCCTATCTTCTTCTTCTTCTTCTTCAAATAAGAAGATATCTGTCTGTCACCCATCAGACAACTGATGCTCAAGCTCCTTGTGTCTGCTTCTCAATATAAATAATTTTCATCTTTGATTATCTTTACATGAAATATGGAGTTTGAATATCGAGAGGTGAGATTTTGAATCTTTTCTTTATTTCTCTCTTTCCTTTTCCTTTTCCTTTTTTCTTAATTTATCGTTGTTCATTTGATGATTTTTAGACTGCTGTTGTATTTTTTGCTCAAATTAATTAGGAGTATATAAAGAATTCAAGAGGAGTGCATCTTTTCACTTGTAGATGGTTGCCTGTTTCATCTTCTCCAAAAGCTCTTGTTTTCCTCTGCCATGGTATACACACTCTCTTTCTCTTTCATCTATTTTCAGTTCTATTTCTTTGCGTTTGTTGGTTGGGTCTTCGTAATTATTTTATTCATTAAATGGGATTTGCAGGATATGGCATGGAGTGCAGTGATTACATGAAAGGTAATAAATTCCCTTTAACGACCTTTTTTCCCTTTCTTGCTTAGTTCTGTTCTTTATTTCTAGAAGAAGCCTCTGCTATTTCCATCAACTTTTTAATGGCTGCCATTTTCTTTCACTTCTTAATTTTTATTTGATGTCTTATGCTAGTGATATTCTGATTGGTTGTTGGATCGAATGAATGTCTCGTATCTAATATTTATGGTGTTAATGCAGAAATTGAAGAAACAATTATTTTTAGTTTCAGAGGAATCATAATTTTTTTAAGTAATGGGCTCTAACCCAGAACTTTCCTTTTTTTTTTTTTTTTTAAAAGAAGTCTGAAATCATTTATTTTTATCTAGATTTTTTTTTTTTTGTTAAAATAGTAATAGTTCAGAGTTTTTTCCTTGCACGCTTGAAAAGTTTTGTTGTGAACATGGAAGCTGTACATTCAAGTATTAATATTTTTCAAGAGCATAATTTTATATATATGTATATATTCTTTAAAAATTCAGTTGACCATTAGCTGTTTTTTGCTTTCAAAATTGGATATTCTCTATATTTTACTTATTAATTACTTAAATGATGATCATACTAGTATGACTTTTTTGAACAGAGATGGCTAGTATTTTCTTTTTTCCTGCATTAAGGAAGTTGTGCAAGTCAAATATTCTATTTCTATCATTTAAATTCCGGATTAGGAAGCACTAAAGCCTGCTTTTGCTATTACACGTCTCTTAATTTAATCGATTAGCTTAAAATCATTCTTTTATTATTATTTAATGTAAAGAGTTTCAATTACCTAAAGGGAGAAATTTTTAACATCTATTTACAGAAAAGATTATGCTACAACTTAAGTTTTCATTATTGCCAAAAAATTGATTGAAGTGAGCATGACAATTGTGTCTTTGCCCATATTCTGTTAAGCTTATCTTGTTGTTATTGAGTCTCTAGAACCATCATAGCACTAAAAGCCGACGTCTTTATCTTATCCCTTTGAAGTTTTTGTTGCTTTTATATTAGTTTGTTATATATCAAGATTTATTTTTTTCTCTATCGTTCAATTTTTTCTAATGTTTTGTTGAGCACACAGACTTTTTAACTTTGACAAGATGAAAACCATTTAACAGAACTAAAATATAGAAATTTTAATATTTGATAAAATTGTATTGCTCAATTGATGAAACTTGAAATTCTGTTGACTTAGAAATGAGTTTTTTCTTTTCTCTAATCCTAATAGTTTAGTGAATAAACAATATAATATTTTTATTTCCTCTTAATTGTTATTATGAATTTTTCATTTTTCATTTATATTTTTAAATAAGTTAATAATGTCCTCAACTTAATGAGTTCATTGATTTAGAAATGCAAAATTGAGAACTAGGAGAACTCAATGAATAAAATTCAAAATTTACTCTTTTACTGCTCAATTAGGCAAGAATTGAATTTTATTTGCCCTGCTTTATATTTTACAGGTCAGATAAACATCATTATTTTTTTTCCAACAAGTAGGTAGGGCTATCACTCAAGTATTTAATATAACCTCTGGTCAACCTCTGATAACTTTCCTTGTTGATAGCAACTTAAACAATGGTTTCTATGTTGAATCGATGCTTATTATGCATGTGGGTCAATTGCTGAATCTGAAGAAAGGGTTTGGTCAGCTAAGTTGGTTAGGTTTGGCAACCTGTCATCCTTGGGCTCACCTAGCCTATTCAAATCATCACCCATCTGGACATTTCTAGTCCCTGAAGTATAGATGGGGCTGATGACCTAAAATAGAATGGGAAAGTATAAACGAAAGCTATTTTCCATCAATCAATTGGTCTTAACTTAGGGCAACTTAGCTAGTAGCCTAATAAGCAAGTTTGTGCCATAATTTAAAAGATTAAAAATTCAAATGTTGACAATCCCTTTTCTTTTAGGACGTCTCAATGTGCTAAAAGAGTATTTTCTTAGCATATTTGTATTATGAATTACCTACCGAAGTAACAAAAATTAATGTGATCACTTGATTTTAATAGAATGTGGAATCAGGCTAGCACGTGCGAAATATGCTGTTTTTGGAATTGACTATGAAGGCCATGGACAATCCTCTGGTTCTCGATGTTATATCAAGAAGTTTGAAAATATTGTCAACGACTGCAATGAATTTTTCAAGTCCATTTGTGGTATGTGCATACATTATAAATGTATTGCCTCTAATTTTGTATGAGTATTAGATTACTACTTGTGGCATAGCTAAGTTTTTGTCAAACGGTTAAACAGTGGAGAAAGATTACAGAGACAAGGGCAGGTTCCTGTACGGAGAATCCATGGGAGGGGCAGTGAGTTTGTTATTGCACAAGAAGGAACCTTCTTTTTATCATGGTGCTGTTCTTGTTGCTCCCATGTGTAAGGTAGGATAGTAGTAAAAAACATGTGGGTTTTAATTATTTTGAACAATTAGAATCAGTAATTGATTGATTACATGTCTTAATTTTGGTAGATATCAGAGAAGTTGAAACCACATCCTGTGGTTGTAAATATATTGACCAGCTTTGAAGAGATTATACCAAAATGGAAGATTGTCCCAACTAAAGATGTCATTGACTCGGCATTCAAAGATCCTATTAAACGAGAAGAGGTGAAGTTATATATATATATATATTGCTTTTCTCTAGCTTTGAATTTAAGGAACGGTAAAAACAAACTTGATAGATTATCACAGTCAAGTAAGCATATTTGGGAAGTTTTTGCAACTGTTCCATGAGTATTAATTAAAAGTGATGATCTCATTACATTCTCATGGTGCAGATAAGAAACAACAAGTTGATTTACCAGGACAAGCCTAGGCTGAAAACTGCACTAGAGATGCTCAGAACTAGCATGAACCTTGAAAAGACTTTAAACCAGGTTATTATTTTCTATTTAGCTCACTCTACTTTTCATAGAATTTTAGCCCAATCAATGTAGAATTTTAGAATTTTAATTACAGTGGTTGTTGTTAATCTGGGTGGTATTGTTGTTGTTGGCAGGTGACACTACCGTTCTTAGTGCTACATGGTGATGCAGATATAGTTACAGACCCAGAAATAAGCAAGGCCTTGTATGAGCAAGCTAGCAGTAAAGACAAAACCATGAAATTATACCCTCGAATGTGGCACGCATTGACTGCAGGAGAAACCGATGAGAATGTCAGTATCGTTTTCGCAGATATAATAGCTTGGCTGGATAAGCACACCAATGAGCTTGTTGTTGAACCCCTTACTGAGCCCTTCAGCAACGGCATAGAAAGAGTTGAATTGGCTACACCAGTCACTGCAAATAATCAGCAGTTCCGGCGAAAACAATCGCGTGGCAGTTATCTCTGCGGATTAAAGGAGCCTCCCACGCTTCACTCGGCTATGTAGGCTCTCACTTTGTAGCTGTTAATTTATGTCTCTTCATATCAGTTTTCTCCTTGAAAATGTGAAAAATTGTTGTCTTTATAAAGGAAATGAAATGAAATAGCAATGGAATGAAATTGAGGTGCATATTGTGTACTAAATATTCATTTTTACCAATTGCCCTAAAATTAGACGTTACTAAATTTTTATTTTAAAAATCTACAAACAATTGACAAAAAGTTAATACTATATGCATTGTGCTTCAATCAAGTTCTTTTTTTTGGGCAAGCTGAACCAAATTAGTTTGATTACCCCAAATATTAAAGTGAGGGAAATTGTTCATCCATTGTTCGACGCCGGGGAAAAGTTTCCCTCCTAGAGAAGGAAACTTAAACCGGGTCGCCATTGATTGGGCTTGAACTCGGGCCTCTTAAAGAAAAGAGCCTAAATTCAGATTCAGGCCTTGTTTGGTCGGGCCCAGAAAAAAGAAATCCATCCATTGCCTAACTAAACTGACCAATTCGGTTTCTCTAGCGCGCTTAAAATCGTCACGACTTTGAATTTTTTATTCACCGAGATCTAACTGAAGTCGATATACAAATCACCAAATCCTAAAGGTTCCAAAATCATCCTTTTCAGCTTCGTCTTTGGATTAATTCTCTGGGCTTTACGTTTGGGATTGATTTGCGAAACCAAAACCCTAATTCGTCTTTCTGTGCAGGTTTGCTTGAAGAGGAATCGTATTAAGTCACCATGAGGTAACTTCTGCTATTCTCCATCTTAATAGTTGGTTTGACGGTCTACTCAATTGGTGATTGCCTGACGGTCTACCGGCATTGCTTTGTGGTTTTCTGAAAAATGAGAAAGAATTACATTTGATCTGATTGCAGGTAATAGAAAGTGTAAATATCTAGAGATAGAGTGAAATTGTTAAATGTGGAGAAAGTGCAATCTCTTGTCAATATGATTGGTGGAAATTAATTTCGAGAGTTAAATTGGTTAAGCATAGTTGTGGTTATATAGATATTGTGCTTCAGATTGCTATTTTCTTGTGAACTGCCTACCTCAAATATGACCAAACTATACTAACAATCTCTTTTCTTCTATTTTATCTTTTGCAGTTGGCCAATGGATGAGGATGCCACAGTATGTTTTCTAACTACCTCCTTACAGTTCCTAATATTACATATTTACCTTCTTACAACTGCTTTTGTTTTGCGGGATCAATTTAATTTAAGATTTCAACTGCTTTTGCTTGTTTGAACAATTTCTTATTTAGTACTGTACTTATAGTTAACTTCTTGATTTTTTAAAAGATAATGAACAAGACATTTAGTGCTTTCTCAACTGTACTGATAGCAATGATGATGTCAATGGACAAAATGCTAGAAGTATCTAAATATATGATGAGATGGTGTTCTACTGTCCAAGCAATGAGAGGCTAGGTGATATTTGCCTTTCATTCTCTAAGAATTCTCTTTATTTTACCTAGATGTTGTTCCTTCATCTTTTCTCTTGTGATACTTTTTGCAAAGTGTTACCTTACTCAGTGATATTATTTTATCTCCTTTTAGGTTGACCTGCCAACCGGTCCACTAGGGTGCTTATTTTATTATTTCATTATTGAAGAATTGTTTTAGTATTTTAATTCTAACAAATACATTCTTTGATCTAACAAACACATTCTTTGATTCAATGTCTACATATGGTGTTAACTATTTTAAATGAAAAACTATAATTTTATATTGATTTTCTTTTACACAGTTCAACTTGGAATGGGATATATCCATGTAATGAGTACTTATAACTTTATGTTATTTGCATGAACTATGTTTTGAATTTTTGTGAAACCCTCTATTACATTTATATTTTAGTTTTTCAGGTTGTTTGTTACCCATCCTAACTTCTTGTTTTTTTTAACAGGCCAAGAATGAGTCAGTGGAATTCAGCACTGGGCCACTTTCCATTCTCGTGATGAGTGTTAAAAATAATACACAGGTAGCTTTTAATCTAGCAGCCTCAAGATTTTGCCTTGCTGGTATGTTTATTAGATAGAAACATTGAAGTCTAGCAGTGTTCAACTTAAATTGAATGTCATAGGAGCAGCTTGACAATGGTGGACCATTTGGGATTACCCAAATTTGTTTAGCTGGGGATAGTCCAATCAGATGAAAGGGACTTATTATGGTGAGTTTGTGATCGTGTAGCTCTCTTTCTGTCTTTTATCAGCCTAAAGAGACGCTTTTAAATCATTATTTTGTTCGTTTCTCACCAGAACCAGTCAGCTTTATGAATGTTGGCTCCAATTATCAAAATTCCTAAACCCATTTATGGTCCTGGGGTTGTCAGCTCTGATTCTGGCTGGTCAGTCACTGATTTTATGTGATATCGGTATGCATTTTGCTAATCTGCTGTTACAATTTCTGTTAGTTTGCATTTTTGTATTACATATTTTATTGTGTAATTAGGTGCTCATTAGCTGCTGCAACAACAAGAAACTTATTGTACGTGTGAGAGCATTTGACCGACACTGCAACATGGTTCTACAAAATGTCAGGGAGATGTGAACTGAGGTTGGTTTACTTTGATGTTTTTACCATCTGTTTCCTTAATGAGATGCTATAATATTCTTTAGTTAGTCATATTCTGTTCCGAGCCATGATTCCACTCACAAAACAAGTATTTATTAAGTTTACTCTTTTGTTTCAGGTGCCAAAAACTGGGAAAGGCAAGAAAAAAGCTCAACCAGTCAACAAAGATAGATTCATCAGTAAAATGTTTCTTCGAGGAGACTCTGTTATCATTGTCCTCAGGAATCCAAAGTGAAATGTGATGATTCTGATGGTCGTTAATTGTTTCGGAAAAAATAACTAAATAACTGCCTCCTTGCTTATTTCTTTTGCGGAAGTGTGTGAAACTGTGAATCATATTGATGGTCATGCGTCTTTGTGGGACCAGACTGAAATGGAATCAGATTTGCTCGAAATAGTTGGTTTTTGGACGGTGTTTTTGACTTCAGAATATTAAAATGTGAGATGGTTGTGAATTTGTGCGTGAGATGGTCATTTGAATTTTAATGACAGACGTGACATCAGATTGAAATCTCTTAACTTCGGATGGAAATGCAACTGTTGTGCACTTCATCAGATTAAATTTTATACAAATACTTTTTGGTAAATATTTCTAACTTGGACTAGGACAAATGCTAATGTATGAAGATACGATTGTATATGCCACAAAACAAATACAATGAAATGGTGGCAGGCAGGCAGGCAGCCATTTCTAATGCTTAAGAGTTAAAAAAAGTAATTTTAATTGTAAGACTTGCTGTCTATTATCCTTAGAATAGAAAATACAACCAAAAATAAAGACATGGATATTATGGAGCTGACTGAAACAAAACCTAACGGAACACCTCAAGATACATTCCTCATGGAAAAAGGAGCCCCATTTGCTGCCACTGCTGTTGCCACGGTATTACTTGTATAGTTGTCATACAGGCGAAGACAATTTGGTTATCTACCAAATAATTATATTTCTGCTTCTTCTGCTCAAAGGAAAAAATAAAATAAAATAAAGAAAAGGTCAACTTAATCTGTTGACACATTGCTTGTGGTGCTGTCTTCTTTGTGGTCACCAAAGATGCGTTGCTGGAAATCTGAGACCATTAAAGGGAGACCCTTCCGAAGGGATATCTTGGGCTCCCAACCAAGTAGCTCTTTTGCTTTAGTAATATCAGGCTTCCTCTTGTGTGGGTCATCTTCTGTGTTAGGCCTGAACTCTATCTTTGCGTTTGGGTCAATAGTTTCTTGTACAACCTACAAACCGAAAGAGAGAGAGATAGAGAGAGAGGGGAAAGCAAGGGAGATCATATAAGTCTCTACATAGGAACGGAAAAAAAAAAAAAAAGTTATCCCTTGTTCCATACAAACACTGAAATGCATGAACTATGAGAAGAGAAAGAGAGCCACACATCGCAACCAACAATGAGAGAAGGGAATGAGTTGGAAACAACCATAATGACTATTCTAAAACCCAACTATATAAAGGCCTATTATCATATACAAATTATTTATATCATCATTGAAGTCATAAGTGACGATCTTTTGAGAGTTACTGTTAAGGTAACTTAATGATTGGAAACATTATCACACCGTGAAAAACAATGAAGAAAATTGAATAATTATAAAGAAAAGAACCACCAAGAAACCAACTACAAAATTAATTAAAAGAAATAAACTTACCTGAGCAAGCTCAAGCATAGTGAATTCACCAGGATTACCAAGATTGAAAGGCCCCACATGTTCTCCTTCCATAAGGCGCATCAGACCCTCAACCTGATTCAAATACAAGTACAGAGGTCAATCTAAAGCGCCAATGACTGTTAAAAAACAGGAAAAAAAGAATACGATGGACACTCGAAGTACGTTCCATAAGGACTAATATCTGCTTATCAAATATTTTCTGAAACACAAAAAGGCTCACCAAGCTATAGAGTATCTACTTTTCAACCATAAAGTTATGAGGTAAATTATCAATTAAATGCGTAGTGGAGACAGGAGGATCCCACTTTTAATATACATATGAACTGTTTGTTTGATTATGCAAAGAAAAAAAGTTTATTATATTGCAAATCAAACTACGGATTACTATATAACTACCTACCTACCCCATGAACAATTACAAAGGAGGACCCACTTGGGGATCTTAACTGGCTAATGGCATGTGGTATCTGCTACTTTGCTTAAAGTTACAGCATGTTAAGACTCGGGACAAAGGGGGAAAGCCAGATGGATATTTGTGGAATTGGGTAAAACAATATGTTGTGTGTATTTACATAGTTGAATGTAAAGACAAGTGCCACTGTACACATGCATATTTATATTTCATGTTATGCAAAAACAGAATAAAAGAATCCCCAACATCTTCCCGACTAAAAGTGCACTAAATTTGGATTCGACAACAAAAGTTTTATACGACAAAGCAAAATCAAAAGGAGGAAAAAAGGCAATAAAGCTATCACCAAAGAGCAGAATTAAAAACAAAAAAGAAAGGCCATCCTTGTCCTAGCTCAGAAAAAAAGTTCTTTACCAAATCAGAAACATATTGGAAACTCCTTGTCTGTTTCCCATCACCATATACGGTCAAAGGCTCCTTCCTTAAGGCCTGCAGCAATCGATGACCCCAAATTTGCATTAATTATTACTATCTTCAATCCATGGAAAACAACTAGAAATAGAAAACTTATAGTGTCCTCTTATCTTATTACTATAAAAATAATACCCACCTGAGCAACAAAATTACTAACGACACGGCCGTCGTCAATGCACATACGGGGCCCATAGGTATTGAAAATTCTAGCAATCCTCACCTAGAAAAAATAAAATAAAATCATGTGCAGCTCAATTTAACTGGCATTTTCAGGTGCACAAACATTTTTTTGTTATAACAAAGCAAAAGAAATTACTAACCTCAACACCTGCTCCTCTGTGGTAATCCATTGTCAAGGTCTCGGCAGTCCTCTTTCCCTCGTCGTAACAACTTCGGACACCTGTCATATTCGCAAGCCTTCCACTTTAGCAGATCTAATATGCTGATTGCTACGAATTTACATATTTGCCCTCAAATTTTCTAGTTTTACAGTAAACAGCAACCTAACTTAGCGTATGGACTGTTAGATTTTTGACTCGCCAATTACGTTACAGGTCTCGTTGACCGTACAATGGCTTTGTCGGATCTAGAGTGAAGCGCCACGCACCCAATCGGCCACCACCGTGGCATTCCTAACCTACGCAAGGTGCCTAGCGCACGTTAGCTAAGTGCCTTATACATTGCTAACGTACGCAAGGGTATTCACATATAAGCACGTTTACTGATCCCGTTCGCCGGCTGTCAATTTAAAACACCACAAAAAAAGAAAGGAAATAGGGAATGGAGTCACGGACGCACCGATGGGATTGACGTTGCCCCAGTAAGTCTCGACCTGCGGGTGCTGGAGAGGATCACCGTATACCTCGCTGGTGCTGGTGAGCAAGAACCTTGCACCGACTCTCTTGGCCAACCCTAGCATATTTAATGTCCCTACCACATTTGTCTTTATGGTCTTGACTGGGTTATGCTTGTAATGCACAGGCGATGCAGGGCAAGCAAGATGGTAGATCTGGTCAACCTCAAGCAACAGGGGCTCCACGACGTCATGTCGTATTAACTCGAATCTCGGATTTTTAAAATGGTGCATCACGTTCTCTTTTCTTCCGGTGAAGAAATTGTCGACAACGATCACACTGTCACCTCTTTCGATCAGACGATCTACCAAATGCGAACCAACAAACCCAGCCCCTCCCGTCACCACGATTCTCAACCCCTTCCGTTTTAGTCCCAACGGAATCTTCCCTCCGGCCATGTGAGGCTGAAATAATTTGTATCTTGACGGTACTGAATCAAGAGAGAAGTGCGCAAGCGAGTCAGGGATCGGGTCGTATTTGCTGTGAGGCATATACGATGTCTTAGAGGAGGAAGGGAGAACGGTGAAGAAAAGAGTGGCGATAGCAATGCCAACGAGGACAAAGACAAGTCGCTGCTCACGAAGCATGTAGCGAATCGGCCGAGTCACGGAGAGCCATCGCTTAGGTGGCTTGGGCGAGTAGGCATCAGTTATATGCTGTGGCTCATCATGGCCTCTAAATATCAACTCCGACCCCATTTTTACTAAAATTTCACACTGAAAAATTCTCAGATCAAGCTCTCAATCTCAATTTTTGTCAATTGCTTTTCTGGTTTAGCAATTAGAGAGTTCAGATGGACTCGCTCGCCAGAAAACAGGGTCCCCAGCAATGGAGCTGTTGCGATTTTGGCGATTGAGCCCCTCCGGTATTTAAGAAGAGCCAGATTGTAAAATAAGGTTTGATTCATCAAAAAATTACGGGAATGCCATAACTTTCCTTCGTTTTTTGAGAAGTAAAATGGTTGGCATTAGTTAAACACTATTCCCTTCCTCTCATATTTCTTGTTGTATTTTTCTTACCTCAATTCCAAATTGTTGTCTTTTTTTTCTTTTCTCTCTCTCTCTTTTTTTGAGTGGTTGTCTTGTTTCTTTTAGAAATGAACGATGGTTTGAGATTATTGTTTTACTCTTATTTTAATATATTTCTTTTATCAATAAATATTATATTATTATTAATTAAATCTTGATATGGACAAAATTAAAATATAAATCTTTAATTTTTCAAGAAAATTTAATTTAATATCTATTTTTAATAGAATACTACGAGTATATTAAGAAAAAAATAAAGTCAAAATTATAGTTTAATTTTTATATTAACTAATTTTTTTTAATGAATAAAATTATGGGACCAACGGAGTATATTAATTTTTATATTTGGCAATTTGGCAGTGTCTAATTAATTTTAAATTATATTTGGCAATTTAGTAGTGATTAATTAATTTTAAAATATATTTGTCAATTTGGTAGTGATTAATTAATTTAAACTTTAAAAACTTTTACCTTACGGAGTTGGTGTGAGATTTTTCAACTCCATTCTCTCCGTCGGCGATTTTGACTTTTAAATTCGTTATGCTTTAATGGGCCTTGGGCAGCCTTATAGTTATAGGCCCAAACAAAGCTCAGTCTCACCTAATTTTGGAATAAAATAAAATAAGAATACACATAAATGGAAATTTATTTACCTTATTTAGTGGCAATATATTGTTTGGGCGTTTTTGTTGCCAAAAATTGGCCAATATACCTTTTCAGAATGCGTTTTTCTATATAATATAATGTTAGTAAGACTATGATGATAATCTAATTCACAATTTGATTTATTTTATTTTTTACATATAAATGTACTTTAGAAATTTCCATCCATCTTACTCGGTATCTATTGACCACGCCATTAAATTCATAGCAAAAAAAAAATTCATAATGCATTAATTATTTTGGGTTAGTAGTTTAAATGCCCACATCAACTATATTGTACTTTAGAAATTTCCATCCATCTTACTCGGTATCTATTGACCACGCCATTAAATTCATAGCAAAAAAAAAATTCATAATGCATTAATTATTTTGGGTTAGTAGTTTAAATGCCCACATCAACTATATTTTACTATTGCATTTAGAGAAAAGACATTTTATGTCATATTTTATAAAAATAATATATCTTTAATAGTCATTTTACATTTAACATTAACCGTAGCTAAAACTTTAGCTAACATCATTATTCAACATCTACATGCTATTAACTACTGGCATGTGTGAACAACTAAATCAAATGGGTCATTAACGGTGGTTTTATGTTACGAAAATGGATCAAACGTGATTTAATTGAGAAATATCGTATTTGAATCCTCTTTGTCACTCAAATGAATCTAAAAGGGATTTTTCATACTATGCCGTATAGCCTATAATCTCATTTTTGCCTCCCAATGAATCAATAATAATAATAATAATAAACTGTAAATTTTTATAATATCAAGTGAAATTGCATAATTTTTAGGGTTTTTTTTCCAAGTTTCAACATGCTATTTTCTACTATTAACACTTCAATGTTCGCAGCTTCTAATTCGGCATGCTAACTGTCTCCAGGAAAGAAAAGAAAAATAGACAATTGGAAACTGGTTGAATACAAATATTATGGCGGACAGGTGCTTTCGGGGAAGAGAGATGTGAGATGTTCCTATTTGATTGAATTAAACCGTATTTGGTGAGGCTATCAACTGTTGGACCAACAGAACCAGATAATTATAATTCCTCAACACAATATCATATAACTTATATTATTTTTCTTCGAAATATTTTAAAATATTTTATCATGCATTAATTGTGGTTTTAAGCATCGTTCAAAAAGGTAGATTTTTTGAAAAATGGAAAATATATAAGAAAAATATCGAGAGAAAGTTTTTTTATTTATTTAGAAAAAGTGAAGAAAATATTAGAGATTTAAAAAAACTTTTCTTGTCGGCGTGTACAATTAATATCTCTGAAACTGGAGAGAAAAAATAAAAAATATGAATTGAAAAATAAGAAATATAATTTATTTTTTCAATTTTTTTTCTTCAACCGAATAATATGGTGGAAAATTTATAATTATTTTTTTTTTCTCTTCTATTTTCCTTAATCACATCTTCAAACAAAGAAAAGTTTTTTCAAGAAGAGAAAAAAGAATAAAAGGCAAATTGTAATTTTCATAAACTTTAGGTGTGTTTATCATCCTTCCAACGGCGATGTGCTCTCCCTTGGAAAAAGTCAATGAGAGCGCCAATTTCTACTCAAAGGCAAATTTGGTGTCAAACTTGGAGTGATTTAGAAGCTCATTTTATAGCTAACCTAACATGCAATATAGCTAATTATAATTAGAGATGAACTTATTCACATTTGTTAAGAATCCCACCTTCATTAACCGAAAACGCACGTGAATGGCAAGTTAATTGGTTACTATTAATCTTTTACCATTAATAACCCACATCACACATGATCTTTTACCTTTTACCCAATTTATTTTTACCATTTCATTTGTTATAATATTTACTGAATAGACTGTGTTCATATGCTAAATTAATTAAAAATATATCTAAATCTTGTCATTTGATTAATAACATTCATAACATTAATATTTTAAAAAAACTTTTTTCGATTGATTTGGTGTATAGAATGAGACAGTAATTAAATTTTATCCTTATAAGTAAAACTCTTGATCTTTCCCTCCCTTTTCATTCCTTAATGGTTACTAAAGCCTTTTCATGAATATAGCCATTGCTCTCAATCTTCTTTCCATGGACGAAGCAACCAAAACCATTAAACAATAATAGCAATTGAAAGTTGTGTAATTTATATATTAATTCACAAGAGATGTTTACGTTTAAAAGTAGAAAGGGTTTGCGGAAAACGTTCACATGCATTTTTATATGATGTATTGTAAAGAAAGATTTGCTTTGTAGAGCCTTTAAAAATTTAAATTAATATAAATTTAAGTTTAAATCCTCGTCCGGCGATTATATGTGTTTCAACTTATGATAATAATTTAATTTATCTCAAAGATAATTTTAGACTAAGTCTTTCGAAAGAATTATTTTCCCGTTTAACTATTAAATGAGATTGAGAGGATGGTTTTAGTAATTATCCTAAAATAATAATAAAATATATTGAATTATAAGTTTGATTTATTTAAAATTTATTTAATATATAATTCTAAGAATATTTTTGAATCAATTTGCTAAATTTGCACTCTTCTAAGTGCTAAATCCACAAAGAAAATGAACGTTTGTAGTCTTTGGTACTAATCGTAATCGGTAATGACCTGAGGAGGGAAATGGCGTTAAGACTGGGCTGCCCTTGGCTGGTCGTTGGTTCAAAATACTACGATAAGGACTAACTAGTTCGGACGTCTGGGAATCAGTGCGAGATGTACGGCGTGGGACCCGCGACGACGGGACTTTATTGCACGTCGGAGAAGCATTCGTTCTCAAGCAACGTTGACCATATGCCAGACACGTGGCACTTAGCCATTTACTGATTTCCCACGTTTCTCCACGCTTTTGTTATTTTGGCCTCCGTTTGCAGTTTGCACCAACCTTTTTCATCATATTCCTCTTCATTGTGCTAAAGAAAAATATTTTAGTGTTTTTACATTACATGCAAAATTTGATTTGGGTGAATAGATTTTGGGAACAAAAATCCAAAATTTAATTATTTTTAATTTTTAGTTCGGTTATAAAATTTTAAATTTCAATTTTAATTTTAATTTTTTATAATTTTGATTTCCAACTTTTAGATTTATACAGTAAAACAATTATTTCCTGAGTAAAATTGAAATATTTAATCAAACTGACGTAAATTGATATGAAACGGTGCGTTCAGCGCAATTTGATTAAAGAAAAATTAATTTTAAATTTTCTGCTTTTATAGTTGGATTTAAAACAAAATTGCAGACGTTTGCACCTCTACTGCAGCCATCAATGATGCGACCTTTGTAACATGATTAATCTGTGTGCAAGTGGTTGGTGGAAGAATCTGAATCTCTTTTCTTTGGTTTTGGTTTTGTTTTTGGCATTAAAAAACATATTGGTAACCACATCAATAATTACTTGTTTAATTAAAATTAATTTTAACTAATAAAATCCACCAACTGGACCTGATAAGTATCCCTTTCATAGTTTGTTTGGAAAGGAGAAAAATAAAATAATAATAATTATTAACATATAATAATAAATTATTCTAATTAAATAAATAAACTTTTAAAATAATTCTAAATAGAAAGTTAATCAGGATTCGTAATCTTCATTTGATACAGACTATTCAGACTGCATTATATATACGTTAAATATACCTTAAAATTGGATTAATTACAATCATAATTTTAAATTTCTGAGAATTTAACAGATAGAAAGTAATTAACCCGATTGGGATTATGATTGGGTTAATCGGGTTAAACTCTCAAAAATCAAGGATTATAATTATAATTAATCCGATTTTAGGGTATATTTAGCGTATATATAATAGAGTTCGAATAGTTTGTATCAAATGAGAATTCCAAATCCTGATTAATTTTTTATTTAGAGTTATTTCGGAGTCTATTTATTTAATTAGAATAATTTATTATTATATGTTAATAATTTATTTTTTTCCTTTCAATTTGAAGAGATTCTAATTTTATAAATCTGAAAGAAAAAATAATAGCATAAATTTTCATTCTTTTGATATTTTCCTTACCTTGTTCCAATGAGGAAAAACCTTCCTACTGATATTCTCCTCACGTCTTTTTTTCTTCCGAAAAGAAAATTTTCTCTGTGGATTAATGGGAAATTTTCCAAGAAACTTGAACAACATAAAAGCTGTTGTCTGATTCTGTACTAACTAGTTTCCCGCGATGCATCCCCGTGAAACTAAGTTTTTAGGTGACACAGTGAATTAGACTTCACTGAAAAACCAAATTGACATTGGAATACAAAATATTTATCATAGAGCCATGGAGGATAATTTGCCAATCTAGGGGAAAACTTTCCTTTAACAACCTATATTAATAAGAGAAAGCTGAAAATTCAAAATTAAAAATTAAATAAACAAATATGAAATGAGTAGTTCAGCGTTCTTCTCTTTTGAGATCAGAATTCGATTCTTATAAATAAAATAAATATTTATTGAGAATATTTTATCCATTTGTAAGACAACTCAGTGCGAACATGATTTAATTCTAATTCAATAGATTAGATATATAAATAATTAAGACAAAAATAGAAAATTTCAAAATTGATATCGAAATCGATTTTTTTAATCTCAAAACAAATTTGAGTCTATTAATTTTCAAAAAGCTTTAATTTCTAAACGGTTTTGAGGAAACCTATAACTAGATAAATGTCGTTAATTGAAATATGTAAGGTAATTAGGAGCTTCAGCACAAGACGTTTGAAGAAAAGGAAATCTTCGGTCCTGTGTCCTATAGTATCATTCCTGGAGTGAAGACCAAATCATTTTCTTGGCGCATGGTTCGGAAATTATGTATCGTGATTAGTTGAAACTTAGACCCATATGAGGAATTTTCTTATACGGCCTTTCTACAGTCCAAGCTCAACCCAAAGAACTTTCTGTAAACAAAGCCCAACCTTCAGATAAAACTGGCCTGTTAAGCTAATAATAACTGTAATTTGCTTATCTTGTGCATTTATAGACTGCACCTTACACTGTATTAATAGAAAATAGAAACAGCACATTAGGCATATAACTAAAATTATCAGACCATTAGCTACGATTTATGTCTCAATTGGCAACATAGGTTGAGCAAGTAGAAAAAATTCTCGGATTCGATCCCTACTAGATGCATTTATAGCCCAAATACTGGCTTATAAGGAAAGTGATTTCACTTATTATTGGATTAAGAAATAACACAAAAAAGACAAACATGTATATATTATTCACATACAAACAGAAAATACACATACCTAAAGATATTGAGTTAATTGACTATTATTGTTGCAATATAAATATTAATAATCTAAGAAGCCAAATTCCCTCCTCCTTAATAACTCTGAAACTGATATCAATTAGTAATACTATCCAAACCAGTGGATGCAAGTTTGTTAACAAGAGCCAATGCATTGCTTGTGATATAAGATACTATTGAAACCTTATTTTGAAGAACTCTAATTCGTTTGCTATATTCAATTTGGTCTGTAAAACCATCCAAGCAAGTATCTTCATCTGTAAGTGCAGCGCTAGTCCATGTAATTACATCTCCCATTTGTGAATCAAAATTAGCAGCATCAAGATTTCTAAGCACACCAAGTGATCTATGAAGATTATCAAGTGTGTCCACAAAACATTCAATACAATCTGAAATTGCAATTCTGTTTCTGCTACCTTTGATGAGCTTGTGCTTCTTCAGTTTTTTTAGGTATTGTGTAACATTTTTAGCCTCGCTTATTGTAACTGAGACCCCAGCTCTAGCCCACTTAGTAGGACTCCTTTTAGCTGTTTGTGAAAATGCCGTTAAGGAGTGGATGCAAAGATCTTGGTATCTTGTCACACTACATGCATCTCTGACATAAGTGTCCCTACCATTGGAGGACGAGTCCCAGCTCCTTGCATTGGCTGCCAATGAAAGAAGGAAAAGCAATGCAATGAAAATATTGGTAAGTCTCATTCTTGTAAGTTTATGGAGATATTGTTATTGTCGATAATAATGAGACTACTCTAGCTATAGAGTTAGGATTAGGGTGCTGAGTAGAAGAGCATAGGAGATTTTTTTTTTTTTTTTTCGCTTTTGTGAGATGCAAAGTGTGAAGCTAAGAGCTTTAGCAGGAGAGCTTTATAAGGGAAATTAAAGGTTGGCTTCCAAAAGCTGACCTGAGAAAAAAGGAAACCTTTTACAGTGACTTTGCTAGAAAAAGCAAGAGGCTGGTGAATGTAATTAAGAAGGATCTTAGTAGGGTCTGGATGGTGAAGAACATGTGATAGGCAGGGCAGGTGAGTTTGTCATAGATTTGGAATGAAACTATATATACCAATCTTTTAGATTATTAGATTTCTTCAACAATTACACTTTTTTTTTAATTAATTGGATACCCAAAATATTTAAACTCACAATTTCACTATAAAATACCAATCAATTTCATCCAGAAACACTTACCTACACAGTTATAATTGATATGTGGTATTCAATCCTTCAAAATTAGTTAGACAATTGAAGGAATTTTGAGAAAAAAAAAATATAAATGAAATTTCAAATGGGTTTTTCTTAGATCACGCATCGAGATTTAATTCATATATAGGTGGGTTATATACAAGACACAAATAAGTATTTTTCTATTTATTTTCGTAAAATAATAAATACTAAAATAATTCATTCGAAAATTTTAAATTTAAATCAAAATGAGTTGCAATTATAAAGGAGAATTGAGAAAAAGAAGCATAGGCAGTTGTTATTGCCACTGTAATTAGCATAATATCTCGATAAGGTCATTAACTAAGATAAGCAAGCCATAATTGAGTATATGATGATGCTAATTGCTGAAGAAATGTGTAAGTTTTTAGCACTATAATGGAGAGAAGAGTGCGACAATTGAGAAAGAAAGACGTATAAAGAAAGTTTGTCACAAGCCACAATGAATGAGTTGGTTCTGTTAATTTATTATATTATTGGAAGGAAACTGCTAGTTTAGACAGATCATAATCATATCTTCGTAGGTTGAAATCACATGATTCTGTTAAATCATTCACTCTACATGAAGCTAATAAATTACTGCAACAACTTTGTTCAGTGGTCCTTCTATGTTGATTAGGATTCCGTTGCTAATCAAAATTGAATACCTTAAACATCTATTGCACAGAAATGTAAATTATTAAATTAATAGTTCTGTTATCAATCATCTTCAAACCTTATGCTTTTTTACTTTGATGGGCCCATAACTTTAATGGGCTTAGGCGGCAAAAGATATGGTCTATAATACTTGGGCCGTGACCCAATTACCCAAACATTGGTAGGCCTGGACCAAAAAACTTCCATGAAAATCCCCAAAAACCTCACGCTAAACCCTAAATCGTCGTTTTTGCTGTTGACGTCTGAACGAGAGCTATTCAGCAGAGAGAAGCGTGAAGCCTTTGGTTGACATACTGTTTTGCCCGTTGGCCTACGAAGGAGAAAGATGGCTCGTGTTCGAAGTGTGAGTAAATGAAATTTTGTTATGTGCTTTGTTTAACCTTTACCTTCTGTTTGGTCGCCGAGAAAGTCAGGGATTATCTTATGTCACTCAAGAATCTGATTTTCAATGTCTTTTGCATAATTGGTTGCTGTTCTTTTGTGTAAACAGAAGAAGAGGAAGATGTACGTGAAGCCGATTGTGAAAAAGAATCAGGGAAATGTAGATCATATCACAGGTGAAAAAATCCCAAAGAGCTTTGTGTTTTCTAGAGGGAAGTTGCCCGGTCCGCTCAAGCAACTGCAGACGGACCTAAGAAAGCTTATGCTTCCGTACACAGCCCTTCACCTTAAGGTAAAAGCTACTTCTTTTTCATTTTACCTGTTCATTTATGCGAATTAAACTGTTTATTTGCTATTGATTATCCAACTTTTTGCCTTTTGTTCTGCAGGAGAAGAAGAGAAATAATCTTAAAGATTTTTTGAACGTTGCAGGGCCTATGGGTGTCACGCATTTTCTTATATTGTCAAAAACTGAAACTGCACCTTATCTGAGGGTGGCAAAGACCCCGCAAGGCCCAACTCTTACATTTAAAATCCAAGAGTATTCATCGGCACTTGATGTTGCTCAGTCTCAATTGCGCCCTAGATGCCCTCAAGACCTTTTCAAAAATCCTCCATTGGTATAACTTTTCTTTCTCTGAAGTTTGAGTTGCAAAAGCAAATGTATGCTTTCAATTTCCTTTTGTTACCTATTCCCCTTTCCTCTATGCTTGCCTTAGTTTCTCAGAGATTGAAAGATTGAAAGAGATAAACGGGCCCTTGTATCATTTTCTCCCATTTCATTTGTATTGTTTTCTGCCATTACTTGCATTGTCATCTCAAGAGTTCTTGGGTTTAGCAACAACAATTCAGTTATGCCTTTTTGTTTTTTGAGATCAAAATCTAATGACTTGTGAACTATAAAACAGCTATTTTAACTTGTCATCCAAGTAAAACTTTTTCGTGGCATAATTTTTTTTTGTTTTCAACAAGAATGCAAGATGCTACGGCTTTGATGATTGACAAAACGAAAAAAATTTTCATCCCAGAAGATTTTTCAGATGTAGCCCTGTGATGGTGGCTATTGTCCCTCCAAGCCTAGTTATCATTCTTATAATTTTTTTCAATCTGCATATTTGCAGATGTCACATATGGGTGATTGAAATCTTGATTTTGTTATTTAGTTGAATTTTACTCCAAAAATATGGAATTTTTTTTGGTAGATTGTTCTTTCCGGATTTGGGTCAGGAGAACAGCATCTGAAACTCACAACTATAATGTTTCAGAACATCTTTCCAGCAATTGATATTAACACTGTAAGTGCGTCAACAGTTATATTTCAATCCAAATATCTGTTAGACTCGTTAGCTCTTAATGTACTTTATGGGATGTTTCAGGTCAAACTTTTATCTTGCCAGAGAATTGTGTTACTTAACTACAACAAAGACACAAAACTTATTGATTTTCGGCATTATTCCATTAGACTCCAACCAGTAGGTGTCTCCCAAAGACTCAGAAAGTTTGTTCAGAACCATCAAGTCCCTGATCTTAGGAGTCTCCAAGACGTGAGTGACTTTATTACAAAGTAAGGGATCTAATTCATAAAATTCATTTTGCTGTATATTTTGCTTTTCCTTAGTTGTGGCTTTAGGCTATGCATTTGCTGTTGAACGTCTTTTTTTTTTTTTTTAAAAAAAAAAAATCCTAAGTAGGGGGGGCCTAAGATTAAGGTGGTGGATAAAAAACAAAGGATGAAAACTGCTTAAAATTTGATGATTCTTTTATCGTAGACAGCTCTTGGTGGTTGGTTTCCATTGTTTGATTTTTGTGATCTTTGAAGGGCTGGTTATGGATCAGAAAGTGAAGCAGATGAAGAAGCAGCAACAGTGACTCTGGCTAGTGATCTTGGTAGAGTTAACAGGGCTTCCACAAAAAGTGCTGTGAAGCTTCAGGAAATTGGACCCAGAATGACTCTAGAACTCATCAAAGTTGAGGAAGGATTATGTTCCGGTAGTGTCATCTTCAATGAATATGGTATGTCAATTTGTGGCTTATTTCTTATCTTACAATCTGGAAGAATATATGCTAGGCTTATTATATTTGGGGTACTATTTATCGCATATGCTAAGCCATTGGCTATCTATCAGACAATTTTTGGGATGTTATCAATTGTGCTTGTGCATGTTTCGATGGCTGTTATTTAGCTATCATCCCACGAGCATAATTCGTTCTAGTTTTTATTTTTGTACGTGTCTATATTTCATCTTAATAAAATTTGATTATTCAGGAAATGTCAGTGACAAGAAAAAGCAGGAACAGGAGACTCAGAAAAATGAGGAAGAAGATGAAAATAAGGATGAGGAAGATGATGAAGATCTTGAAGAAAATAAGGGAGACGACGAAGAAGACAGTGACTAGCCAACCTAGAAACTGTAACGTACAACGGGGCATAAATTACGTTATTGCTTATGCCGTGGATGACTGCGCCCAAATGTTGAGAGGATGCTTATGCTGTTTTTTTCTTTTTTTCTTTTTCAAGGTTTTAAGTAGCAATAGAGCTGTAATGGTATATCAATTTTGTAATTTGGTTATATGCATTAGATACTACAGAGATTATTTTCCATGAAATGAAAATAGAATTCAATGGCCTCCAGACAATAGTATCAGTAGAACATTTTCCTATTATCTTCATAATTAACAGAAATTGACAGGCATATCATATATGTAAGAAGTAAAATTGTTATATAGTGTGGAACCAACTAAATATAAGAGCAATCCGTTTCCAGTGCTTGGGATTAATATTTGAGAGTAACCAATCGCATTTTTATGATGCAACTAAAATGCAGATTATGAAGTAGGGAGAATGAGAATGCCTCCTGGAATTGACAGGGAAAACACAAAATCGTCTATATTCATTAATTTTAATGGAGATTTCCACAACATAGTGTTCTAAAAGCTAAACTCCATCTTCTCTTTCCTTTCTGTCTGAGCGTCTGATAAAAAAAAGCTTGCGTAATAAATAGGAAAAAATCCAATAACAAGAGCGCAAAATCTCCACTTGTAAGAGAAATCAAACAAAACCAACTCCGTAGATAGCAAAAGAAAAAGGGCATCTTGCAGTTTAGCAGACAGTTCGGCCTTTGAGTATTTAGGCATACAAATCAGAAGCAACTGAATGTAAAACTCTTATGACAAGGACAATTGTTTTAGTTGATATTGGCATAAAAAGGAAGCACAGAAAAAAAATGTTATCGGAGTAATTGATGGGACCTGAATAACTTGGAACAGGATAATCTTTCACTAGGAGCTCCTAACAGTTTAAAATCCAGTCTGAAGCTAGTGCACAAATTCCACATTCCTTTCCTTACACAGATTTCCGAAGATTCTCTTCAGATGGAACTTCAAGTGTTGCTCCAGCATGGTCATTACCTAGCTTCATCTCTGCATAAATCAGTATTGGCATACACAATACTGTTAGGTACATTGTATTCCTACTCATTTTAACAAGCAAGTGGTGTGCGTGCGAAGAAAAGTGATTAAGCCAGAGAAACGTTGCCATAACAACGCGTAAGAAATAAAAGGTTGATAATGAGAATGACATTACCATAGCCGCCTCGTTCGTTGAGCTTAGCTTGGACGATCATGGTAGAGATAAAATGGGAGGCTTCACGTGCTTCTTCGAGAAGCCTTTGAATCTCAGTCTGGGAAGTCACGTGACGATTCTCCTCGAATTTCTTCCTCACCTCAGAGGCTGATGCGTTCAGCATCACCAAGTCGTCCGCGAAAGATTTCCGAGTTGCTCGTAGTAGCGCTCTGTACGCGATCAATGCTTCTCCACTCGCCATCTCTCTCCTCTTCGATCTCTGATTGCTGGCGACGGCGGGGATTTCTCGCTCATTGGCTTATATTAAATTAGGAAATAACATTTGAAAAGGAAGTGATTTTTCTTTTTTTTATTATTTTCCAAAAACTAAGTCGTTTTAACTTGTACAAAACGACAAGAATACCAGATTAGACTTGCCCTATTCCATATTGTACGCCAAAGGAATTGAAACGAATACAGGTAGTTACCACCCATCGTCAAGTTGGATATTGTTAAAAATAATATTTTTTTAAAGATCATTTTAGTTTATTTATTTAAGAATTTAGAATTTGTCAAAATCACGAGGCACCTGTCCCCCTTCCATTCATAAACTGAAATCTTTCGAGTACAAATAGTACACTGCAAATACATGAAAAAAAGAAAAAAAAAAAAAAAAAGAAGCTAATTGTGAATACTTCTGAATAAGTTTACAATTTCAAATTTTTATATGGCTGCCGAATGAATTAGAGAGAATTCTTATTTCTGCATTTTTCTTCTGTCATTCCAATAAATTATGGCTCAAAGTAAGAAAAGTTAGTGCAAGAAGAGCACTTCATCCAGTCCATTCAATTCAAGATGTATTCATGAGCTTCACATATTATGTTAGTGACCAACAAAGTCAAGAGATAAACAAGTATAATTTAGTTTACAGTTTACACAACACAATACTTTCTCATCATAGTAATAATATAATGTTGTTTAATGTAATGCACGTCCAGAAGCCTTCATCCGTACGACGGCATCAAAATGGACGAGCAAATCCAATCCCCGCAGAGGGAACTGAATGCCAAAGGCAAGCAATGCATAAAATCCCAAATTACTTTCACCATTATCAAAACACAAGGGCAAAATAAAAATAAGGCTCCGTAAGGGGATATAAAGCAACTGGGGAGCGTGAAGGACTTCAACACACAATTAGTCATCTCAGTGAATCAACCATTCGACTGTCATGCTTCTTGCGACGACACCTGTAATGGGACTTTTGATCTGAAAATGTGTTCTCTCCTACCATCTCCATCTTAGAATTCATACCTGGACCATTGAAAGGGCATAACAGTCAGAATCGCATTCAAAATTAAAATAGATTGAAAAAAAAAAGAGCTTAAACCATTCAACTTTAGCTTGGCTGAAACATTACTTTCCATTTTTCAATTTTAAAGAAATTCTGGAAGCTACATTCCAAACTTTTCTTTTACATTCAGATGACTGGAAAAGGTTTTCCAAATCTACTGGGACTAGAAAACATTCTTGAACAAGTTTTCCAACACCAGCTACCTTCGATAGGTAAATGCATCATTTCCACGAAAATGAAATAGGCAGTAGAGATAAAAAATTGGAAAAGAAAATGGGTCCTCAACATAACACTCCTGTCAGATTCCTCTAAATCTCCATTCAATTTTCTAGTTCCTTAATTCTTTATAAGAATGTGAGGGAAAATTGGGAACAGATTCCTGATATCAAAATATTCATTTAAACAGAGAATATAAGAACAAACAGACATGAAATGAAACAGCTATAACTTAAAGGCATTGACAAGTGCAGACCGGCAACAAAATCAGCTGAGGAGAAATAGCATGAAAAACCTACCTGTGTTTTCGTGAAATTTCATGATATTCAAATTTCCATTACTAGTCTTTCACCAATGACATCCACTTAGTATACAACAAGGTGCTAGTTTCCAACATCAGAAGGAGGCATGTAATAGAACAGCATTCAATAATTTGGGGACCATAACACCATTCATACCAAAACATGGGCAGAAGACGTGCAAAAACTTTTTCCCTTTTTTATAAAAATGTACTCAACAGCAATATTAATTTACAACACCCAGTTTTTTTGTGCAATATGCAATTCTGAAAAATAAATTTACCATATGTTCTTGCTTTTAAAAGATTGTTTTAAGAAAACAATAATGTCTCACGTTATGGCCACTGCTGTTGTCCCATTCCCATTCCATCCAACCACCACAATCGCTCATAGAGCATGCAAGTCTTTTTGACCCTCCAGACTTTGTAAGGCAATGCCTTAGGCACCCATCAAGATATTTCCATCCATATTAAGTTCAAACTATTCAGCTTATCAGAAACCCTAAACATGAAGAGATATCCTCCGCCTTGATAAAAGGAAAAATTTAGGGGAAAACTGCCAGACTGTTGCCACAGCATTCTGAATAACAAAGGGGTAAAAGAAGAGTTTTCACAAGTAAGTTACAAGATAACTAGTTTATTCATCAACCCAAAAGAGAGAACCTTAAGTGTTCTATGGCTGTTACGTGAAATGTCCAGAGAGGCAGAATGTAATCATTTCACTACCAACTACCAATAGGCAGCCATTCCACAGGCTTCACTAATTTCAAAATCCAGGTGGAGCAGTGGCTCGCTTTCAAGTCGAGGTTTTAATGTGCAAATTAAAATGAACTAAACCCACTGAAATGAACTCTTTCCCAAAAGAAATGTTTAACAGATCAAATAAGTAGCCTATTTTGTAGAACTGACACAGTAATAATTTGCTTTTTATTGATAAAACACCAACTGCTCAGGCAGTTGTGACAAAGTAGCAGTCACTAAATTTATCTAAACAGCAAATGCCTACTAATCTAGCATCCACAGATATGAAGGGGAGGGACAGAAAGCAATAATCTAAGCTAAAGAAGTACCTCCAAATTGGTCGCCCCAAAACAGCAACCTGGCATCTTCCTCCTCCTCATCAACCTCATCCTCATAACCAAACTCCGCATCTCCTCTATATCCTGGTTCGCTCCCATACCCAGATTCGTTCCCTTGAGAATCAAAATTCCCAAGTTGACCAAACCCACCACCAAGACCCAAATTCTCTTTCTCCTCCCTATCCCTCTCTCTCTCCCTCCTCGATGAATTCTTCGCTTCGCTCACATCCGATGCCCAATTAGCTTCCCCATTCCCAAAAAGCTCACCACTAGAGTCAGTCCCCACCGCCAGCGGAAAATCCGAGCAGGTACCATGAGCAGCCGACGCCCCAACTGAACAACACCGTCGAGTTCCACTTCGATCAGAACTCCGACCAGACACAGACCGAGAACCTCGTCGCCGTCGTTTACGAGCAATCAGCCTTAAGGTCCCTCGCTTAAAAGGACTAGCAGCGGCACCGATGGTCTTGTCGTCATCAATTAGTGAGAGCTTAGAGATGTCGATAGAATCAATGGGAAATGAAGTGGTGCGATCAGAGAGACAAGGGCGTTTAGTGAGGGTATGAGAGTGGAGAACGTTGGTGGGGTATGGGGGCTTAGGAGGATCGGAGTCAAGTGTTTGGAAGTGGAACGGTCGCCAAGAATGAAGCTGGAAGGTGCAGGAGTCAATGGAGTGGCGCGAATCCAGGGTTCTGTGCGACATTAGATCGGAGATAGAAAATAAGAGAGATTTTGAAGAGGATTCATGTATCTGATTCTCCAATTTGTATTAGATATGTCGTGGAGGAGGAAGAAAACTGGCAGACAGACACAGAACCTGAAGCGGGCTGACTTAGTGGGAGAGAAGCAGGGAAGTTTCGATGGTAGCTGTGATGTTTTTCGTCTACAGAATCAACGCAATAAGCCGATAGGGAATTTTTGGCCGCTTAGCCCACTCGTTGTCGCTCCATAGATCCATAGGTCAGCTCATCCCGCCACGCTATTTTTTTCTTTTTTGCGAAAGACCCCTACGTTATTCTTGTTCACGCGTAAGCTATTCATTTATTTATTTACCGTGCACATTCCATGTATTTATTTATTTATTTATTTAACATGCATTTTGCATATAGTAAAATAACATTGTGAATTATACGTAGTTATTTCATTTTGCCCCTAAGTGAATTAATATATTTAATACTATTCTATTACGCTTACATTTTTACTCATAGACCATCTTTCTTACCTTATATAAATAGCTCATTATTAAAATTATTGAAATTTTTTTTCAAATAAATATTATATAATATATTTATAAGGTATATTCACAATATAAATTCAAATATTTTGTTAAAATAAGAGCAATCAATATTATTTGATTAAAACTATAAAACTGTCCTCCTTTCCTGCCTCAAAATATTTTATATTTATTTTATTTCCTTCCTCATTTGAACGGTATAAAAATTCTCTACAACCCAATAAATATTCAGAAGTTTATTTTACAAATAATGAGAGTTTGATAGTGAGTTCAAACAACAAAAAATAATTTGACGATGCACTAAATTTGGTTTCTTACAAGCGTAGGTCCTTTACAGGCACAAAGAACAGCCATCAATCATACTAAAATCTGTACTACTTTGATATTGTTATTGCTAAAATAATAATTCCCTGGCCGAAAGTCAGAAATTGTTATTTGGGGCCAATGACCTACTTTGTTGCAGTATAACTTTTTTAGATCTAAACTTGACTTTGGAGCTATATGTATATTTTTGAAAATTTTTTCCAAAATAAGTTTGAAGCCTATAAAACCCAAATTGCAGAAGACTACCAATTAGCCCAAAAAATTGTTCCAACTTCTGATCCAGGAAAAATTATTATTAGCAATAACGACATTAAGCAGACCTACCCATTACCACATATTAGGTTATAAGGGCACGATTATGAACAAAAGCCAATTTAGGATAACTAACGTTGATTATACGCACGTAAATTCGTAATCCACAAATAGCGTGCTTGCAAAAATTTAAGATCTTTTCTATAAAGTTTCAAACGCTTTCATGAATGTATATGCACACATTTTCTAGCAGTCAAAACCAATCTGCTAAAAGCAATGTGGTTTTCCTCTCAGCTGAAAACCAGTAAGGTCAGATGAAATATGTAAAACTAAACCAGAACCAGTACTTGATAATACCATCATCATATACTCACGTACTTGAATTCCAGCACTTTAGTCCCTGACATTTACCGTCTAATTGCAAAACAAAGCAGCTGGATGTCCTCTATGTACATCCATTAATATCATTCAGACTTTTGCGAAGTGCAGCTGCATAGTCATCAAACTGAAAGTCAGTAGGTGGTTGCAAGTCAAAAACGTATGAGACAGCCTTTGAGGCCAGCATTGGCTTCCTAGTTGCGATTGTATCTGACAACGCCCCAAAACTTGCTTCATCAAACGGAAAAGATTCTCTGAGGAAAATGAAGCTTTCTCTGCCTAACTTTTCCACCTAGAATAAAACATTGCCACACAAATTCAAGGAAAATATGCTATTAAATGAGCATACAATAAAATAACACTGACAGAACAAACACACAAATGCACCTTGTAGGATTGGTTAGCAGTAAAAATTTCTTTCCATAAGTCCAGTTGGTAATTTAAGCATTGAAAATGGCAGAAAAATATATGATCTGTTAAACAGAAATTACCTGTAACAGTGAAAATCTGATATTGTTCATGGTGATGATAACTCGAAGTTCATATAAGGAGTCAGCTATAATTCTGATGGATAAATATTCGAAGAAACTTTGTATGAGAAGTTTCTGCTTCTCCAAATTTTCACCATTGCTATTTAAATTAGGGAACCATAGAATGCACTTAATTTCACTCCATGGAATGGGATTCTTTGCTGCTTTGGAAATGATGGTATGGTATGGGTGACTGAGACCCCACAGAATTCGGACACCTCTCAATGACGGATCAACTATGGAGCTGTCAGAGGTACATGTTGTACATATTATTTTGGATGGATCATAGTGGCAAGCAAGAATCGAGGAGAAATGCAAGTCAGTATCATCCAGTAAAAGAATGCAACCATCCGAAGATGCTGGAAACAATTGTAGAAAGGTAGCAGCATTGACATCATCATCTTCTGGCAGACATGGAATAGGGCTAACTGTTGATATTGATGAATCCAAATCATGGGAAAAGTGACAGGACTCTCCATTTCGACAACCCTGCATATCCGACTTTCACAACCTTAACATATCATGCAAAACTTTGAAATCGGCATCAGATTAAGCAACAGTTAGAAACCTAAGCAGAACTTCCCCCAAAGAGATTTGTACACCCCTAATACAACACTATCATAGGAGCCCTAACTGACAGTTGAGGCACGTATGAAGATCCACAGCACTTCTACTTAGGATGTTTTATTCTAATCCATATGAACCTAAGATTTTTTTAGTAAATCTCAAAGTTCATTGTTATCCAGCCAAACAAGTCTATGCCAATAAAATTGTTGTAAGTCAATTAATTGTTACTATTTAACCCCATATTTTCAATAAAAAAATAAGAGCTGATTTTAGTCAGAATTCAATGGCAAAGACAAGTTCACTTGGTTAGTTATCAAAGAAAAAGCTTCAATCATAATTAGCAAATATTCCAATATTATGGATTAGAATGCAACAAGCACCAATCAAATTTGAAATTGGAATTGCAATTGCAGAATGATTATGTACAATACAAACTATCCACAAAATATAGTTAATTTTACTATCAACTCAACTCTAATAAGAGTTACTCCTAAACTAGGTCAGTGTCAGCTTGCATGAATTCATTTCCTTCACCGTATCTTATTTCATAGAGAACTCTTCATTTCAAACCCCCACTGTTTCTTGTTTCAATTAACCCTTTAAGTATATGGAAGATAATTCTACATGATCCAGCCTTTTTAATCAATTTTTTTTATTACAATGATAATAATAAAAATTGCAGCAGAAACCTTTGGATGTTAGGCAACTTTAGCAAATTACAAAGGCCAAAGTTAACAGCTGCCCAATAAAATATAGTATGATGTACAAATAATTTTAAAGCAAAATAGAATATAAAAGGTATAGAAGCAAAAATACCTGTAAAGAGAAAAAAAAATTGCAAGCAGGTTTTTTCGCATCAAGTGAATGAGAAAATCTGCAATCACTGCCCTTGTTGCAGGATCCATTAAGAAAATATACACAAGAGGGAGCATTCCCATTGACATGAGGTCCATCATTATTAGTATAGCTACCAAGATTTCGAGTTCCATCCTGTGTTAATTGAGCTCTTACCTGATAAAAGTAACAAGAAGATGAAATACCAATTAGCCTGTCAGCAATAATCTAAATTCAAGCACAATAATATGCTCAAGCACAATAATAAGCCTATCTACCTCTTTGACAATAACTGAAAAATTTTGAGCCACATTAATAGTCTGAAAGTGAACAGAAGTAACAAAAGGTACAGCACAACATTTTTTTGTTTCACAAGATAGCTCATTCTGCTCATCATCTGCAGCAACAGCAACTGTATCTCCATTTGGCTGATATTGTAGAAAGCACACATGGCCAAATTCATATGGATCATAGTAGGTTGGCAGGCCATCACATTTACCCAGAAATCTAGGTCGAAACTGGTGTAGTGAATTCAGAATATCTTCGTCTGAAAGAAAAGCACATAAATGTGGCACTAAGCTTGGAATAATTTTTCCACAGGAGATAAAAAAAGAACAAAAACAACACATAAAATATGGCAACTTAGAATAGGAATTTTTTTTTTTTTACTAGAAAGAAAAAGACAGTTGAAGATCAACATATGTGTCTGGACCTAAAAAGAGTAAGGTCAGATTTGGGTAAAAGAAAAAAATACAAACATTATAATGCTAATGAAATCCTTACACATCTCAGACACTTGATGTAGTGATGATTGTATAAGATTATGGAACAAGCACCATTCCTCTTCAATCTTTGGAAGCAGCAATGATGCAGCTTTCATTTCACCAAACGTAGAAAGTCCTTTCAGGTGTTCCAGCCGGTGCTTATCCTGTGTAGAAAGTCATAATGCTCAAATTATATATTAAAGATTTATTCTAACAAAGCCCACCTGCAAAATGTTTACCTTAAATACACGTTGCCAAAACTGATATGCACACAAGTTGCCAATTAATATCATCTCCTTTCGCCCAATTTTTACAATGTTGTTACAATCACCACCAAAGTAGCGGCAAGCATACTGTGTAAACTGAAGTATAGGATAAATTTATAAGACATAAAACTGATCAAACCATAAATTTACAAAATAAGTTCACTTATTAGGCAATACCAAAGGTTCTTCTCCAAAAGGGTGAAAAATTGGTAGAGGCTGTAAATCCATTAATATACCAATCAGAATGCCTTCACGCAAGAGTCCAATATCTCCAAACTTAAGTAGAAGAACAGAGGCATCAAAGGATAATGAGAAGCTAGCAAGCAAACGTCCATAAAATGTAGGCTCATACCGGCCCCTCGCAGATGTTCTGGCCAATGCATTTATGTGAACAAGCAAGTTTAATGCATCTTCAATAACCTGAGGATTTGGAGGATCAAGAGCCTTCTGCAACAAAACTAAATCGAAGTTTCATAAAGTAAATTAGGATCCTATTCAATTTTCAGCATATTCATCCTAAAATATTAGAAGAGCGGCTCAAATACATTCACTTACCATTAAAACCAATTTACACTACTGCAGACAACCAAAAACTTACCAACACATTTTAAAACTACAGATAAAACAAGATCAACATTATAGATAATGTATTCATTCTATTTGAACTAACCCCTTCCACCTGAAAGAGAGTGAGAGACAGAAACAGAGACAGAAACTAAATAAGATTATCAATTATAAAAATCAGGTCTGTAATTAGAGCAAAAAGCCAGTTAAATTTCAGCAGACTTGCGTTTAATATGACAGTGCAGAAGTTACACTAACCTAGAGCAGGTTTATGGAGAGTACAAAACTCAAAATGCAGCTCCAGCATATAGAGTTAAGCAACAAGATCTGAGATAACTAGTAGCATGATTCTGTAGTTTGAATTTTGCTATTACTTGAAAACAAACAAATGGGTTCACATGTGACCTGCGGAGCTAGTTCAAAAAAGAAGAAGAAGAAGCTAAGACAGATGGTATCATGAATCATGATAAGCAAGGTGAACAAACACTAATGAGGGAGTGGAATTCCAAACAGATTGAGTTGAAACATGATTTTCAAAAATTCCAACATTTACGAATTCTTCACCCAATGCTTGACCTAAAAAAAAAAAGAAGTAATCTTTCTCGATAAAGTTGGTTGATTAGGATAAAATTCTATCCTCTAGAAACTCTTTTCCCAGAATTATGAAGAAGATGCAGTATACCCATTTCCCAAGCCTAGGATCTGTTGAGGTGATTAACAGTGTGTGTAATGAAAAGTATATACTAGTCAGTCTGTTAAGCAGTAGTCTAAGCTGTAGGATTTCCAACTTTGAATCAACAATACCTTTGGGATCATTAATGGCTTTAGATTCAGCACAGCAAATCAGAAGGACTTGTTGCCGTAATGACAACTTAAGTATAGCTGGAGACTCATGCTCCTGAAGCTTGTTGAAAAACGATCCTGTGACCAACCGATAAATATGGCCATCACAAGTTCTTCCAGTTCTCCCCTTACGCTGGTTAGCCTAAAGCATGATTTGAACTTAATAAAAGAATAAAATGATGAAACTTCAAAATCACCTTAAAATTCCTTAATACCTGAGACTTGGAAACCCAAACAAGCTCTGCAGAATCCATTTTCTTTGCTGTGTCCCAAAAGACTTGCAAAGAACGACATGAATCTATGACATATGCCACTTTGGGTATTGTCACAGAAGATTCTGCAATGTTTGTGGCCAATATCACCTATGCGAAAGCACTTTCAAGTCAACAACTACAACAAGGATATGATATGGAATCGTCACACTTGAGTACAAAATTTATGGTAATATCCATTCATGAATGAAGAAAACTGAAGATTTACACTCTATTCCACATAAAACAAAAACAACAACTAAGCCTTAGTCCCAAAATAATTGGGTCAGCTATATGAATCATTTGTTTCTAATATCTGCTCTAATCAAATTAATAGCAAGACAAAGCAAAATACAAGTTGAAAAAAGTTTTGAAGTTCTTTTTTGTAGAAAAAATTTAAATTCATTTGATTTATTAGCAAATAGAATAAGCATATGATAGGCAACATCAACTAACTAGGGTCCGCTATATGAATTTTTTTGTCTCCATTCTATTATATTCATAGCTATATCCTCACTAATATCCAAAGATCGTAGATCCTTCATGACAACTTCCTCCAAACAGTTCTAGGTCGAATTAGTTAAATCAATTAAATTCACAGTATCTTGCATATGGACGCATCTAACGGAAAATCATCAAACTTAATGCTTACCATGCTACTTCCACCAAAAAAGGGGCATGGAAATTAAAAGAAAAGGGAGTAAAAAAGTCCAAAAGTCAATGCAAGTAGCAAAATGTAAAAGCCTATACAAGATGGAATCAAGTGAAGTCATACCTTACGATGCGATTTCCAGATTTTCATAGCCATGAGAGCTTGTTGAGTTTCAATGCTTCCATGTAAAATGTGAACTTTAAAACAGGAACTAAGAGGCTTCAAAAGGTACCACTGCTGCTCCAAGTCACGGTATGTAGGAAGGAAAACCAAA
Organism: Jatropha podagrica; assembly: GCA_947857235.1. Lineage (NCBI taxonomy): Eukaryota > Viridiplantae > Streptophyta > Magnoliopsida > Malpighiales > Euphorbiaceae > Jatropha > Jatropha podagrica. The sequence continues at coordinate 102,652 of CANUEP010022406.1, forward strand.
ATACTCTTTTCAATGTCTGGTTCATTTTCATGAATGTGCACGATCAAATCATAGATAAGTTTGTGCACTTCTGGTTTAATATCAGCTGCTGCCATAGAAGGGCTTGGTCCTGAACAATATCTGGTAGCCAGTAAATCCGAACTTATTCCAAGAAATTCAGTTATCTGTTCAGAGAACAATGAATCATAAATTACAAAGAAGTATCAGATAGTGAGTAGTGACATTGACATCTTAAGGTCACATGCTATCAAAGAAGAGACAACTACCATGGCACTCATTTTTTACTGTAAATCCAAGACCCTGTCTAACAATTTCATATCAATTGGCCAAATAGTCTTAATTAGTGACATGATAAGGCGTTTTTCCATAACATGCATGTACAGTGAGCCAGTAAGTAACAAATGATTTATTCCTACAATATGTTCTGACAAAATTTTGTGAATTCAGGTTTAAAGGATGCCACATAATTATTTCAAATCCTACAAGTTTAACACTTTATGAAACCCACTATAAATATGTAAATGATAAAAATAAAATGAGTTAGGGCACTCAATTCCATATAGTTACGTCATCCAAAACAAAGCAGAAGAATCATAAAGATGATAAAAGCAGAAGAGAAGACATATATATTGCAGCAGTTTGATACATCCAATCAATTTTGAGCAAAAAAAGAAAAAAGAGAGAAAGGGTGGGGGGGGGGGGGGGGGCGCGAGGAGAGTTTTGCGCAAGGAAGCCACAAGAAAATGGAAAGAACGGAAATGATTGCCTGTTCAAGATATGAAACTTTTCTCTGAAAAAGGGCTCGCTGGTTAGAGCTGGGGATCGCAAGCACTTCAACCCGTTCACCTCTGCCAAGATCTTTGAAGAAATCTCGGTATCTTCCAAAATCAGCAGTTGCAGACATCAACACCACTCTAGACAAATCAAAATTTCATCAGACCCTCAGGTACCATAACCAGAGAGAACTGACCACATACATAACAAGAGATAATGTCTATTATTATAGATATTAGCTGAAAATGTTGCGTTTACAGAAGATAGCGAATGCACATGCCAAGAACCAAAAAAAGGTTTGACTTCAATTTCTTAGGATTGGCATGATGGAATTAAATTATGCGGTTCACTTAAACTTCACATATGTAAAAGTGATATATTCACCTGAGATCATTGTTCTTTAACAGAAACTGCTTCACACAGACGAGAACAAGATCAGACTCAACAGATCTTTCATGCACTTCATCAAGAATAATAACTTTGTATTTAAGAGCTTTCAACCCTTTTTCTCTCATTTCTTCTAATAAAACTCCGGCAGTTTTGAAGATAATCTTTGATCTGCAAGAAAACATAAAGAAAGTTTGTGTAGAGGCAACCAGAAATTTATAAATGCATTTCTTGGGAAAAAAAAAGGAATTGTCAAAGAGTAACTAGTAAAAACTGACATCAAATTATGGCAAATGTCTCTACATCCTAAGACTTTGGCCTAAATGGTAAACTGGATTTGGAGAGGGTAGGGAATGGTTTCAAGGTTGGAGAGAATGAACAGTAGAGAAATTAAAGGCATATATTCAGTTATTCACAAGCTTCACATCACGTGATCCCCTTATTGAACCAAGTTATCTTCAACTCAAAACAAAAGTACCTTGCTGATAAGAGCTTTGAGTGACCTATATGATATCCAATCTCTCCTCCTAGTTCACAGTTTCGAGCCTGTGCTACCATCTTAGCAACAGCAACAACGGCAAATCTCCTGGGTTGTGTACACAGAATGGGTTCCATGTTTTCTTCCAAAAGAAACTGTGGGATTTGAGAGCTCTTTCCTTGAACATAGAATTGGAAGACAAGTATGAATATTATATTATAGTAAGTTGCAAATTCATAATGACATTTAAAGCAATTACATGTGATTCGACAGTTAACAACACAACTTAATCCTAAATTCATCACAAATTCCACTGGTTTAGGTAATTGAAGGAAATGAAGATGATAGGAAACCATATACCTGTATCCGTTTTTTCATAATATTTAATTTTCCTAGAATGATAATAATAATAACATATAAAAATTCTTATTACTCTAACGAGACGTCTCGTTTCCGAAAAATAAAAGTAAAAATAAAACGAGGCGTCTCAAGTACAAACTAATGGTTTCATCTACATCTTCTGATAGAAGAAGGAGTGGCCATGTAAAATCAGAGACAATTTTTCATTATAATCTTTTAAAACTCGAGCTCAAGTAACCAAAATCAAAATCAATAAAACCAATAAATAGAAACCTTGCATTCTTGATTTCAGTTCCATAAAGTTGAATAATATGTATTTCAGCTCTCCAATTTACAAGGCACAAATAGAAATTCAAATAGTCCCATCCAGTGTTACCTCCTTCCTTCTAGCATTTCTCAGAAAACAGGAGGAGGTTACTAACAAAATTGCAAATGTAGATCAAGTGATCATTTATCTTTAGTTTATTCTTCAAAATATTCGTCACTGATTAAGAAGATAAACCAGTTACAAACCTTTTTCTATTTTTCTTTTTCGACCACTTAAATAACAAAATGCAACCAGGTTTCTATTTTACAGTCAAAAAGGAAAGAGAAACAGCTCGACACCAGAGAAAAAAGAACACTAAAACAGAGTGATTAAAACTTAGAAGGGAGTTTAGGAAAATACCACAGCCAGCCTCGCCAACGATGAGAGTGACGCGATTTTCCAGGATTTTGTCCACGATTTTCTCCCTGAGCGAAATCACTGGAAGAGACGAGAATTTTGATTGTACAAATGGAGAAGAACGCGTAGAGCTAACCGAAGACGTTGGAGACGACGGGGCGTCCATTTTTAAAATCCTCTGCTCTCTTTGTGTTACTATTTATTTCTCTGCTGCTTCTCTTGTAAGTTAAAGGACGGAAATGGAAAGAGACCATATAAGGCAATGTAAAGTACGCTACGAGTTCGCTCTGTGTCTCGCGCCACGAACCTTAGTCCGTTTCGAAGGAAATGACTAGAGAAGGTCAGCTTCATGCGAGCTCGAATGGACTTGTACATGTTATTGGCCTCCATTTGCTTTCTTTTTTTCACTGATTAGGGACTGGCCATCAAATTGTAGGCTTAGGACTGCGTTAGATAGGCGCTGAGCATGTAAGACGAGCCGATCTCCTTCCTTGGCACGTCAACAGGCGGTGGGCCCACGTCAAATTTGTGGGAATATTTTTGTGTGGGACCGACACTACTGTTGAATCTTGACGACTCTTGACGACTCTTGTGAATGGCCCAGATCTTATTTCCGCACGGATTATTTCCTGGGCATACTGCGTCATTTGCGTCGTGTTTTAGGACACCTTCAATTTTGAAAAAAAAAAAAAAAAAAAAAGGCAAATTGTAGCGTAAATAATGGTGATAATTGCATAATTAGTTTTCATAGCCTTTTTTATATTACTTGATTTTCTAATAGAAATATTATATCAATTTTAATTTTTTTAGGGTATTGTTAAATCTTTTATTTGTATAATTAAAGGTTTTTCTCATTTTCACTTTTCAAATATATTGCAACATTGTTGTATTTTCTCTTTTTTATAAAAACATTTTTTCTTAAAAAATAAGCTTTTTAGGGAGCATTTAAAAAATTGCAAAATATATGTACGCTGATATAAATAATAATAATCATAGCAATTAATTTGATACTTACATCCATCAATATATGATAATGATCTTGAATTTGTCTATACAATTTTTGCACCCGAATACATCAATTGTCTCTTAAATTTGTGTACAAAAGTCTTATGACCTTTATATTTTATAAATGATCTTGTGGCTCGTTAAATTTATTTATTTTTTAATCTATGCACGTCTAGCCAGTCACATTAGAATATAGGATAGCAATATAAGCGTAAAATGATCGAGCTAGTTGCGTAAGAGCATTTTAGGAGCAACCTATTGCAATTTCTCCTCCTTCATTAAATTTCACTTGCTTTTCTTCAACTCCAAATACCCATCTCCTTCAAAACTTCTAAAATTCTTTTTGAATGATAGTAATGGCACCAAACTCAAAAACCTATATCAAGAAAAGGAAAATTCCTAAAGAAATAAATTACTGGTATCTTAAAATCCAACAATAACAATTCAAAAGATGCTAGTTCTATCAACATGGAAAGTAAAAAGATCATTTTAATTCAAGAAGAAATGGAAAAGGAAAAGAAAAAAAAAAAGAGAGAGAGATAAATGTGAAGTACTTGAATCAAAATGGGACTCACTTGGACAAAGAGGTCAATGAATAGCTATGTGAAATGGATAAGCCAATGATGAGACGAATAATTATGAATCCTGTTGCGGCAAAGAGATAAGGGGAATTCTTCGAACTCTGACAATAACTCCAGCACAGAGGCTGGCTTGGTGTTTGTTATACAAGGGTAGCCTTATATTAATGCTGTTGATATTTCAAAAATGGAACAAACACAAAATTGAAGTAGGGTAGGATTAGATTTTACAAAGTAGAGCTTTTTGCATTTTTTTTTTTTTTTGAAGTTTCAAGAAAAAGAAAATAAAAAGAAAGAGAACAAGTTTTAAGAAGAAGAAAAAAACAAAAGAGAATGGAAAATTAAACCATGTGAGATGACATCCACCATGGCAGTCTTATTGCCAGTTGTTTTGGCACTAGTCCACGTCGTTGCGTGTGTCGTTCACTCGTTGCATTTGGCTCTCGTCAGACGTGCGTAAATTATAAAATAACAAGTTCAGGATGCTACAATGTCATTTTTGGCCCCATTTTTTCTAACGGCTATCGTGAATGGAGGACTCAATTGGCCTATAATAAGGATATAAAGGTTTTATTAACCTATAACAAAAAGTAAAAGGACTCAATAGACTAAGTGATAAAATTCAGGGGGCAAAATGGGTAATCTCCCCAACTGGAACTACCATACTGCATTTTCACCTCAGTCATCGTCTAGCCAAGAAAACTGAACCATACGCATCGATTGTTCGATACTATCGGCGAAACCTTAATAGCTAGAGCGACTTACAAATGGCGTCTGGGTGGGGGATCACAGGAAACAAAGGCAGATGCTACGATTTCTGGATTGACTTTAGCGAATGCATGTCTCGTTGCAGGGAGCCTAAGGACTGCGCTCTCCTCCGCGAAGACTACCTTGAGTGCCTCCATCATTCTAAAGAGGTTTCTTCTTACTCTTTTTCACTCGCTATTCAATTGCTTTACTCGCATTTAAAATCGCATTAATTTTAGACTTATTTTTGGATTTCTTGAAAATTTCTTTGATTGTTTGGTTTTGCTCACCACTCTTTTTTTTTTTTTTTTTGAATCTGTCCTTGTATGTCCGGTATATATTTAACTATGTTGTGGTGATTTTCAATTTTTATGTTAGTGTCGATGTATTTGGATCTCGTGCTTCTATAACAATTTAAAAACCCTAGTTTTGTGGAGCGAAAAGGATCAATCTATTTGACAATTGGTGAGGGACTTAGGGTTTTTTCCTCTCCCATACAAGTGAACTTCAAAATTATGAGATACGTTTAGATAGTAATTCAGAAGTTCTTGTCATCTTTTTAATATTTGACTAGTTATTATATGCACGGAGGTGAAGATGAAAATTATTGATTTTGTTACTTTACAGTCATGGACATGCAATTCTATTCAATCATCCTAAGTATTTTGTTAGGAAAATTTTAAATGGCTATGCTGCTTTCCACACAGGGGTTTCAGATACAAATCCATTCCGTATAAGAATGCACTGGATTAATGGATTCTTGTTAATTTTGCTTGTTTTTGGAGGATTGCAAATTTGTAAAATGTACATATGCCCGATTTCTAAGTGTCATATGTCTGCTATGCATGCATTTTTTTTGCTAAAATGAAGAGTTTGAGCGACAGATGTAGATACTAGAAGGATCCCAATGTTGCTTTTCCACTCTTTCCCTAACTTGGTTATCTTGATTTCCCAATACTACTATGTTGCAACTTTATGCATGCATCTCAACTTATTCTTTGCAGTTTAATATGATTGATTAATGTTATCATTCCTGTAGGATGTATACATCTCATATTCTGATGTGTGTTTTTTTCAGCTTGATGCCTTATTTGCACATTACTATTTAGTGAAGGGAGGAACAGTTGGGTTGCTAATGTTTAATTCTTGGTTTCTTAACTTCAAACTCATACCATATGCAACAGTAGTTATGCAAGAAAAAAGCAGACCCTGGGTGAATATGTTTCCCTTGATTTATCCAGAGTGGGAATTTTATCTGAGAAGGCAAATCACAGCAAGGATATTCCTAGATTATCTCTTGCTGTGGAAATTTAGGCTGGACCGTTATTGATGGTCAATCTTAGGGATACCCTGGCATCAAATTAACTATGGGCTGAAGTAGATATTTTCTATTGCTATTGCAAATGCATAATTTCTGTCTAGCTTTTTCCATTTATTTGAGTGGAAACTTTAAACTCCTAGCAAATTATTGTGGTTAACAATCATAGCATTTCATGCCTATTATCCACCTAGGATGCTTATACATATTCTGCTATCTTTCATCGCTTGGGTGAGCTGTCACAATTTTTTTCAGTAATACACTAATACTTGTTGTGCAAGATTAATTGTTAATCTCCGTAAGGTACCTGCAAGTATCAGACTTGCTAAAATGATTTATTGGGTGATCTGGATCTTTATATTATTCTTGTGGATTAAGCTACAGCTGGGGTGTCTTTATGTTTAATGATGTAGAATTCTGCTCATGCACTTTAGTATTAACAACTATTTCCTATAACCTGTGATTTTTTTTGTCTACATGCCCATTCATTGGCTTCTAAGAGGCTCAATCATATGACATTGTACCATGATTGTATGAAGTGATATTCATATCTATTATTTAGCATGAAAATCTACTTCCCATTATATTTTTTCTGTGTCATGGAATCACACTCCATGATACCTCGTTGGTCTTAATGCATTGGGCATGTGCAGTAGCAATAAGATAGAAATTGGTTGCATGCATATGCTGTTATCTGGCCTCTTGCTTCTAATTGTATGTATTGATTCTTTCTACTGTCAATGCCAATGGTTATTGCAGTTTCAGCGAAGAAATCGGATTTACAAGGAGGAGCAGCGTAAACTACGAGCAGCAAAGCAAAAGGCCAAGGGTGGAGACAATGTTGTTAATCATCATGCCTAGCGATAATTGATCATCTTTTGAACTTCAAGTAATAAAGAATGTGCGGAGATGTTGTATTTTTCATGCATCTGAAATTCTAACTTTGTTGAAGTGATTCTGTTTTTGTTTATTCTAGAATGGAGATGGGTTTTTTTTATTTGAAAAATGACATGAAATGCAATACTTCATGACATCGATTGCCAGTTAAAAAGATATGATATGTTGAGTCAATTGGGTATCAAACACAAAAATGCAAACTGCAATTTTATAATGGAATTCTGAATCTCATTGGCATGTTGTTCTTTTTAGCCCGGTAATCCAACTCTAGATAACGGATTATTAGCTTCTTGTATGTTTTATACTTGTGTCTGCGATTCCATGGAATTGCTTAAGCTTGCAGATTGATTATGTCACAATTATCTTACAGAAACCTTGAGTTTTTGTATGAATTGATTTCTATTCCAATTGGATGGACATCCATGATAGACCCATATAAGCTGCCCGATAAGCAGGATAAGACATTCAGGGGGGACACGTAGATCTGAGAACCAAGTTGACCGTTCCTGTTTTTCTGGTTAGGTATTGTACCTGTTCTGATTTCTAACTCCTGATGCTCTTTCAAGAGCTAATTCTCGATCCTGTGCTGTCTACAAGAAATGGTGTTTAGGGAGGTATTGCATGAAAGGGCTTCTCACTCTCTGTTATGGGTGGGTACAGTGAAGTCCAGAGAATTTGATTTGTCTCAGGTTGAATCTCTACCTGATCACCTACTTACATATTATTTATATCCTTCATCCTTGATGGGTTGGAATGTCCTTTAAATGTATTTTTTTAACTATAATTGTATAGTCCATTTAAATTGCAGCATGGTAACAATATCTAAAAAAAAGAAAAATTAAATATCCAATGTGAATTTACTATCCTTAATGCTTATTATAAACATTTACAAACCCTCACAAATTACTAATTGGTGATTAGGGTATGGCTAACTTTATTTTAATTTTGGGAATATTCTTTTCAATAATTAAGATAAGAAAATCAAATCTCATATATTCCTCTCAAATTTTTTTTTGTGTGTATACATCTATATGTAATAAAATTATATTCTATAGCATCGAATGTATATTTTTGCATTATATAATATATTAAGTTATTTTTTTTTCTATATATTAAAATATAGTCTAATGGTAAGTGTATTAGTGATTTGATAATAAATTCAGATTTAATTTTTTTTAATATTAAAATATAAGTTTTTTTTTTCTACAAGAGAAAATGGGAGCGGAACCTTTTTTATTTTTCCTGCTAGATATGGTACAAGAATATCATAAATTGTGTAAGTAGTACCCTAGAATTGCCTTTCATAGTGCTATGATATAATTACAATATTTTATCGGAAAGCACAGCTATTAATTAAATTTAAAATTTACCTTTAAAAAAAAATAAATTTAAAATTTGAAATTTAAGATGAGCCGTGTCGACGTATGCTAGCCGGTGGTCCCATAAGTAGGGAAATAAAACAACAAAGAACGTCAGATCTCCAATTTTAAGCCCCTTGATTTTTCTACACTACACTCTAAAACCGTACACGAAGCAACACGACGTCTTTTACCGAATTATATTTACTACTCACCCAATTCAAAACCCTAACCCGGGCTGTTCTCTTCCTCAACGAGCATCCTGCATCTATTTCATCGAAAAGGTTGGTTCTTATCTATATATCTATCTATCTACTAAATCTCCATAACAAGACCTAAACGATCAGCTAGTTATCCAGCGTTTGATTTTCTGTGAATCGCAGCCCCCCAAAAAAAGAAAATTCAAATTTTCGTTGTTAAATTTGTTTATGATTCAATTGAACGCTGATTATATAAATAACAGATAATATAGAAGATTTTGTGAGTGAATGATGATGCTTTGGTTCGATTGTTAAGTTTTAGGGTTTAATTTGTGAAAAATTTATATGGGTTAGGGAAAATGAGTAGCCGAGCGAGCAGGACTCTCTATGTTGGGAATCTTCCTGGAGATATTCGTGAGAGAGAAGTGGAAGATTTGTTTTACAAGGTAAGACAGCTTTAGGTGTTGTTTGAAGTCAATTTTTGGATAGGACATGGCTTCTGGCTTCCTCATTACCCTGGATGTTATTTCGATTGTGTATGCCTTTTTGTTTTGGTCCGTGAGCTAATGTATTTTGCGAGCATGTTCACTATATGGTCAACAATATGGCCTTCCGCTTGTTTTAGAACTCTGTAAAATTAGTGACTTAATGTGAATTATGTATAAGTGCCGTTAGAGCATGACTTGATTAACGAAGTGGAAACGAGTGTTTAGATAGTAGAACAATTTTCCAAAGTCGGTCCACTCTCTGCCTAAACCCTGCATCTTCATGTCTGTAATTGATTTTTTTCCCATTAGAGGATGGTGAAATGCTAGGGTGTTTAAAAGTGAGAAAGATGGGGAGCTATATGATCGTTATGGGTGTATTTTGTGGGGTTGGCAGAAAAAGAGAAATATTAGAGAATGATATGCAGGACATATGAATTATTTTTAACCATTATGTGCTTTATATAATTCATCATCTGGTATTTTTGAATTTTTCTTCCCATTTGCAGTATGGGCCTATTGCTCATATTGATCTCAAGATCCCACCAAGGCCGCCTGGTTATGCATTTGTTGAGGTGAGCTATGAATGCTTATTGGTCTCATCCGTATAATAATATGTGCTTTCACTTTATATTATTTTTTTATTTTTCATTTTTGCAGTTTGAAGAGGCTCGAGATGCTGAGGATGCAATTCGTGGTCGTGATGGCTATGATTTTGATGGACATCGTTTACGGGTTAGTCTTTTTTATTTTTTTTCCTGTGTTTGTGGTGGAATTATGTTGACATTTTTTTTAACCTTTAGGTATGGCTGTCTATTGGAACTCATATTTCATGCATATAAAACAGGTGGAGCTTGCACACGGTGGCCGTGGACATTCTTCCTCTGATCGTCACAGTAGTTACAGTGGTGGTCGTGGACGAGGTGTCTCTAGGCGTTCTGAATATCGTGGTATGTACAACATGTGTTGAATTGTTCCATTCAACATTTTCTTAATGAGTAGGCGTAAGTTATTTTGTTTATCTTACTTCAACTTGAAATTGCCTGTCATGCAGTTTTGGTTACTGGCTTACCCTCTTCTGCTTCATGGCAAGATCTTAAGGTTGATGGAATTGCTTTCCCCTCGTTCACCATAGAAAATTGGCCATCTTTTCTTGTTTTTATATTTCCTTTACCTTTCCTTCTGTCCATGCCTTCGTTCTCGCTGATACATGCATGTCGATCTATCGTTTTTACATTTGTATTTGAAGGTAATTGACATCTAATCATTACTTGTTCCTCTCCAGGATCACATGCGCCAAGCAGGTGACGTCTGTTTCTCTCAAGTTTTCCGTGATGGTGGTGGTAAGATACTCTGTTTTATTCTTATTATACAGAACTTTTTTTTGTGGACTTCCTAACTTTATTTGCTTGAATAGTTTTTAGAGTTGTGCCTATGTCCAAGGTTTTTTGTACTTTAGGCTAAAATTTTGATGCAATTCTTTTTGGGTTAAATTTTGTTTTTAATTGACAAGCAGAGTTGGTCAAATCTAGATTGACATTTTTTATATTATAATGATAATATTATTGTTGGCTATAGGCACCACAGGGATTGTGGATTACACAAACTATGAAGACATGAAACAAGCAGTAAGTTATAAGTTTCTTCTCCCCTTTTTATTGGATGACTTTTAGTCAAATTCCCTTTGCCTGATAATTCTGTACTTTTTTTTTTTTAAGATCAAGAAACTTGATGACTCTGAATTTCGGAATGCATTTTCCCGGGCGTATGTTCGTGTATGATTCTCTCCATCTCTCTCTCTCTCTCTCTCTCTCTCACACACACACACACACACACACACACACACACACACACATGCATACGCACAGTTGTCCACATGCACATATTCTTGCGCACATATGCATACATATTTTTGTTGCATTAATTAATAATTGTTTGACTTGTAGGTGAAGGAATACGATTCCAAGCGAGACTCTAGGAGTCCTAGTCGTGGTCGGTCTCGTTCAAGAGGCCGTAGCGACAGCCGCAGCCGTAGTCGCAGCCGCAGCCGCGGCCGAAGTTCTAGCAGGAGTAGGAGCCGGAGGTTTGTATCATTTTACTTTCTGCAGTAATTGGTAGAGATGTGAAGCTTATTAATATTGTCACAAATGCAGCAAATCTCCCAAAACCAAGTCTACACGTCGCTTGCCTGCCAGGTCAAGGTCAAGGTCTGCTTCTCGTTCTCGTTCTGGATCAAAGCCACCTTCTCTGTCAAGGTATTCTTGCATGTCTATTTAATTCCCACATTTGTATGAAGAAATTACATTTTAATATTGATATCAGTGATATGTTTTCCTATTCCTTTTATGTATATGTATGTCATCTGCTCGTATCCCGGAATTGACAACTTTAAATAAAAAAAAATTATTTTATAATGCACTGAACAACTTTATATAAAAGATTATTTTGTACAATAAATTATATTATATGCACACTAAAAGCATATTATTGGAGCTGGGAAAACTAATTATGAGTTGGAGATTACCTGTCTGGTTTTGTCGGTAATAAGCAGACTTTTGCTGATATGTGAGAAAGTCATGTTATAAATTGCTTAGAGTTAGTTTACCAAATGGTTTGAATTGTAAGACAAACACTTCTGCCACTGGTCTAATGTTGTTATCTTCTGATCCTCTTTCTGTTATCAATTGATTTTGGTAGTCATAAAAGTTTATTCACCTCTACTGTAACTGAAATACACCCAGAGCTTGCTGGCAGTGATGCTATCAAGTTAATTTACATTATGATGTTTACAGAGGTAATGTATTTATTAATTTGATTTTTGAATTATGTTGGAGCAGGGATTGTATTTCATTTTTATTGATGGTAACTGGTCAATTATTTTGGGATTAAAATTGCTTCCTTAGATTGTCATATGAATGAGAGTCTGCCTTATACTTGCATTGTTTCTTTGATTTCAAGGGTGGGGTAATTGAAAAAGCATTTTCGGACTGTCAAGACATTCACTCTCTTTTTTTGTTGTATGAAAATTGCCTTGTTTGATACATGCAGTGAACTGGGGATTGGATAATAGGATCTTGATGGGATATGGTTCAGTTTCTGCATCTTTTTTGGTTGTTGGAGGTATGCTGTTTTTCGGATGGGCAGCTTTGGAAACCTTCATGGTGTCTCTTATCTAATGTATTTAGCATTATAAATGTCCATGGGTGCTAGATGGGGACAAAGGAGATTTTGGATTGCAGTAGTACAGCTGGATTTCAGTGAACTAACTGCTAGTGGATCTGGAAGTCACCAGCAATGTGCGGTAGAAACTATGTCATTTTCATTTTCTACTCCAACAATTGCCAAGCTAATAGGATCTGCTAGATGGACTCACTGTGGATTTTGTGGTACAGTAGGGAAGCATGATTCTTTTCTGTCCAATTGGGTCTTAAAAACAAATTATGATTCTTTAGTTGAGATTTTTTTTTTTTTAAAAAAATAGTTAGGTGTTCTATTGGGACGGGAATTTTATGAACTGGGTGTGATATATGTTTTTTTGGTTTTCTCGAGTTGCTAAAGATTTATGGCTTTTCTCTTTATCTTTTTTGAATTTGGTAACTCTGACGTGGAAGAGGCATCAAGGCTCTTGGATGAGAGTTGTTAAAAGGAACGTGTGGATTTTAAATTTGGGTTGTTTCTGGAACTTTTGCAGATCGCGATCAAGATCAAGATCTCCAATTCCATCTGTAAGTTGTTTCTTATGTAGATTTGGCAATTCTTCAGTTGTCATGGAACCCATTATCTGTTAGATCCTGGCCAGTTGTTATGGCCATTCTGGATAAACAATGGAGCTGGGTTAAATGATAAATTAAGCTCGTCTTCTTGATAATCTAACATATTTTAAGCTTTTGAATGCACTCAAGTAAGAGGACCAATTTTTCTTGTTTTGCTCTCTTTTCAAGTTTACAAATAATAAGTTCTGTAGTTTTTATTCCCGTATGGCTTGCTGGCAAGTAGACTAAGGTTTTATGCTTTGGAGTTAAGGCCTGCCATGCATGATCCATATGATGTTTTTGTTAACAATATGCTCTGCAGCGTCAGAAACGCATAAGTAAGAGTCCGAAAAAACGGAGTCCTAGCCGTAGTCCAAGTGGTAGCAGAAGCAGGAGCAAGAGCTTATCCAGGTCTCGTTCTTGCGCACAATTATTCTTGGTTGCTTGTAATTTTTTTTTTTCAATGTATGTTGGTTTTAGATTCTACAATTTGAAGATCTTATTGGTTTCTAATTGCTGCGTACTGTAATGTATTTCTAGGTCTGACTTCTAATTTGTTTGACAGGTGATGTGATCGTGGCTGATCACTGGAGACGGAAGCTTTAAATGAGCATGATTTTAAAACATTAAACGACAAATAGTGGAAATTGATGATTGCTTGAGGCAGTCAAGTTCTGGACAACATTTATTTATTTTCCAAGACTTGGGATCTCGTGGCTTTAATATTTGTAGGCTTGATTTGGTTTGTGTTTAACTCGATAAATTATTATTTTGATGGATTTACACTCCATAAAGAGAGGCCGTCGCTTTTTATTCGTGATGCTATTTTGGGCCTATGTTTTGTGATTTGCGTACAACATTTCGAATATCATCGAGGCCTTGTGGGTGTGATTTTCTTTTTCCCTTAATTTTTCTAGAGTGGCTTTAATAATAATAATAATAATAATAATAATAATAATAATAATAGGTAGATGTTTTTATTGAGATGATTTACTTAATTTAGAAAAATTAAGGAAAAAAGTGTTACTAATAGTAAGTACTTCCGTTCTGATTAGTAGTATAATTTTGATTTTTTTTTTCTTTTAGATGGCAATGTACTATTTTGAAAACATTTCGATTTTAGTCTTATTTAGTTGTCCACACTAAATCAATTAAATTTTGAGCCAAACATTTGGCCCTTGAAGTGTTGAAAATCTTTATTTATTTTCAAAACTGGCATTTTGTTTTTGAATTTTCAGGGGTTATCTTTAATATAAGTTGTACCTATCAAATCACCATAATTATTTTTATCCAACTTTTGTAGATGAAGTTGGTGGGTTATCTTGGTGAAGTGAAAGGAAGTTCCTCTTTGTTTTTGTATCGAGGGACGTAATATCTAAGTCACTCGTGCTGGGGGACAGAAGCGATAGGGGCGCATGAAATACCAACCCCATGTGCTGGGTGTAAAGCTTAACACGGAGGTCTTATCATGTGGTGATGGTTTGGCCACGGTCCATTCACTAAAAAGCCAGAGACTAAATTGGTGTATGTTTTGAGAAGGCGGCCCAATAGCTTCCTTTCCATTGAGTGGTAGAATAGTCTATTTTCATCCTAACTAAGTAGCCTCTGATAGCAAACTTGTGAATTAATAAGCCTAACTATTAAGCCAACTTGGGCTTATGCATTACCAAGTGGTAGAATAGTCTCTATATTCTTCGACCAAAAAAAAAAAAAAAAAGAAGAGTAAAATAGTCCATCGACGATATTTAAGTAACAACGCCGGTGGCGTCCAGATTCTCACAAATCCTCTCCTGTGGCTCCCTCTTCTCTCCTCTAATAGCCACTCATCCAATCTCCGTCGTTTGCACTTGATGTAATATCAGATTTTCCAAATACTGATCCCTAAGCTAACCATTTAGAAAACGATTCATTCTTCAACTTCACTTTCCATAAGTTAAAGATTTGTATATCGACAACAAAAATGTCGGATACGAGCTTGTTCTCAAAGCTATCAGACGATATCCTTCTCAGCATCTTCTTCAAGCTCGAAGATGATCCCCGCAACTGGGCTCGTCTCGCTTGTGTCTGCACCAAGTTCTCTTCTATCATACGCAACATTTGCTGGAAGGATAAATGCAATAAAACCATTCCTTCCTTGGTCACCGATCTCCTCTCCTCTTCTGATCCTTCTATTCCCGGTGGCTGGTCTGCCCTTTTCAGGCTCTCCGTTTGCTGCCCTGGACTTCTTCATGCCGGTGTTCTTCTTGAACACTCTGATTTCGGTCTAGAACGTGAACTCGGCCCCGATGATAATTACCAAAAAATAGCGTATTTTACCTCCAAAAGGAAACCGCAACCGCAACCGCAACCGCAACCGCAACCCCAACCCCAACCCCAATCACAACCACAACCCCAATCACAACCATCCTCTTCTACCCTTTCTGATGGTAATTCAGAAAATTGTGATTACTTTTGGTCTCTATTCGATGATCTGTATTTCGACACCGTTTATGATGTATCTGAAGCACAAGGTGGGTCTGCCGATGCAGGTACAGCTGTTAACGATGATAAAACTGTTGGTAAGGCCGATGGAAATTTCTCTATTTCCAAGAAAAGGAAAATCTCTAGATCTTTGAGGTCCCATTTAGCTTCTGGGGTGTGGAATTTGACTCGTGAACAAGGGAATAAGCTATTAGCTAGCCGCTTCCGAGACGATTGTTTGTACATATGTGATTGGCCTGGTTGTGTTCACATCGAACAGAAACGGAATTATATGCTATTCAGGGGAGTTTTCAAGAATTTTAAGCGGTCAAGGGTCTGGAGGACGGTTAATGATGCAGATAGGAGCAAGATTAATCTCAAGTGTGCCTTCTGTGGTTGCAACGAGACCTGGGATCTGCTCGCTGCGTTTTGTTTAAGGAGGGCTTATGGCTACCATGAGGATGGCGAGCCAGTTGTTCGAGCCTATGTTTGCGAGAATGGGCATGTCTCTGGGGCTTGGACTGATTTGCCGTTGTACACTTGATGATGCCACTTCTAATGGGTATAGGAACAGCTTCACTCCGTTCTTAATTGGTGATTTTGTGTGTGGATTGGTAGTGATTTATCATCTATATGTATTGGTAATTGTTTTTATGTTTCTTCCATTCTTTTCTATGGTATCGTTGTCTCTGTTGCTGTTGTAACTTCATTCACCATCCTGTTCGATTGCTTTGCAGTTTTAATATGATTGTTATTTGAGTATGGAATGTCCAATTTTGCAAGTTCAAAAATGCATGCATGACTGTGCTAGAAGTGGTTGTGAAGGAAGTTCCTGAACTTTGGATTGCGAGCTTGTAAAGATAATGACTAATTGAGCTGCAAATTTCGGTGGATATAGACTAAGTACCGTTCCACGTCCGAATAACTGCCATTACAGTTTGAATAGTTAACTTTGGGAACCTAACATTAAAATCAAGGTTTGTGGAACTTCACTGTTTGTACAATAACAGTACCATAGCTTCTCGACTCTTTTAGCTTCTAGTCCATTAGACTAAGACCTTCTGACAAAAGAAATATTAGATGGATGTCAAGCTACGTTAGAGTTCTTTGGTCATGTTCTATGTAGAGTCTTATGCGTCTCAGTTCGTAATTGACATATGTGGTCTTGAAAAAACCTACTGCTTGTTAGTATTAGTGCGGATTTAGCTTTAGAGAGGAAAAATGGGCAAAGGATGCTTATACCAACTAATTTTGGGTTAAGGTTTAATGGTGAATCGTGGAAGTATAAAAAAGAACGAGATCAAACCTTGATGCTAATCTTTCTAGTGTTATCATTATTGGAAATTGACTTCCAATTTTGGGAACCTTAGAGGTAAGAGGAGCTAAGCTCTGATGCTTGGTAAGTGATAATGGAATTGATTACATTGTATTCTATTACGGATGATTGCATTACATCTCATTACAATTTACCAGACACATACCAAGGGTTCTCTCAGAATTATCACATATGAAGTGTTTTAACTGCAAGATGCTTTATTGTAGCTAAACAGCTTGCACTATGTATTTGCATATCATTTTGTAAATGATCAATTTCTTCTACTTACTGATGCTGTGATCTATCAGATAGTTTGAAAGTCGTTTGTCTTTAGTTTGTGGGCAGATATTTGGAATAATAAGTATGATCTATTCCTTGTATAAAGCCCCTTAAATTATCTTTGTATGATTTTAATGGGATGCTGTGACAAATTATTTGCCATGTGGAGTTGAATTTCTGATTTTCAATACAGGTGTTACAGGAGACAAGTTGTGTTTCCTGTGAACAGTCTGCTATACCCGTTGACAAGCATTATGCTTATACGACTTTATAGTCATGGTCCTCGTGGAGGATTTTGGTGAGAAAACCATAAAATGCCATTTTGAGATTTGGAGTCTCCTGAAATGAAATGAAATCTAGCTGTGTGCGTACTTTGAAGTTCTCCGGCATGTTTCGAGGACACTTTCTTCCATTGTAGATAACATGTATTGTTAACAGATTTGAGAGGAATTCTATTTTTTAGAATGGACGTTAGAATTTATGTTGGGAATTTATTGTAAGTTGTAATGCAGTTGCTTTTATGGAATCCCGTAAGTTGGTGAGTTGGTTTTGTTGTGGTAGTTTTTTCTGATTATTATGAAATGCTTGGTAATAGTGATTCTCTAAAATGGGAATTTGTCTTCGAACCTGATTCAATTTTCAATATCTGGACTAAGATGTCCTCTGAGCTATTGAATTGCAAGATTAGCAAAGCATATGCATACGACAATATGAAGCAGACAACAACACGCAGGCCTAGCTCAAAAGTACTAGTCATTTTGCCAGAACTGAAACAAAGGGAAAGGAAAAAAACTTTCTTCGATGCCTATCGTTCGTTTACGTGCTTCTGCTTAACTCATATAACGACAAACCAACATGTCGTCTTAAAGTGCAAAAGGCATACTTTCTCGTGCTTATACAGGGGGCATATCAATCGACGAACTTGAGTTGCCTCCACTTATTTTCAGTTTTCAAACTAGTGCCTAAAACTAACAATGGGTCGTTTTCACCTCAACTAAAAGCCACCGGCACTGCCGAAATGAGTGAGACGATGACTACTTTCGATTGAAAGAACCACAAATTGGAGTTTAAAGCAGTCCCCACTTCCTGTGGTCAGTGAACGACAGCCACTCACGAAGAACAGTAAGTTTGTCGTTTTTTAGTTTCATACGCGTGTTCGTGGGCCCTAGCTTCGACCCTGTCTTCCTATGGTTTGGGCTGGTTCGAAATTTGTCTATCCACATCAATTGAGCCTTAACTCTGTATGAAAATCACCCAATCGAACAACAGACATGGATCTTCAAAATCAAGAATCCAAAATCAGGTCCAAAACGGACTTCTTTAATTTTCCATGTCAATCCAAAATGATCTAGACATTACTGGACTCTTCTTCACTCTCTTCCTTTCATTCTGTTATCAATTATATGATCATTTGTCTGAAACTAAAACAATAATTCTTCAAAGACAAGTAAGCTAAGAGAAGACACGCTTGCTCTTGTTTTCTTCGGGAGGGAAACGAAACACAGAAGACAAAAGAAATGTTCGGCGTTGTATTTCCCAACCGGAGCTTCCCGATGGACATCTCGGCATTCTCTCAAATTGACACCTTGCATTGGGTCCTAGATATGAACACCTTTGTAGGTAAACCTTCCTCTGTTTGCTTGCCTTGGTTATATTCAAAGCTCTATCTTACTATTAGCTGATTGATTCTAACATCGCAGGTGAGGCGTATGATCAAGTTCGTGAAATCTGCATATTTCTATTAAATAACTTCACCCTTCCACCGGACAAAGCCCTAGCCGTCTACATTCAGTCCCCTGGGTCACCCTTTCAATTCTGCGGCGCCGTCACTATAGCTCGACCCTCTGCTGTTCTCTCCCTCAATTGGCCAGACCCTGACGGCCAATTGCAACTAACGGCACCGGATTCTGCACCTCTTTCCGCTAAAATAGGGGTTTCGGTCGAGGACTTAGCATCGCTTCCGTCCTTGGATGTGGCTGCGGAGAAAAGGATCGAGCGGCTTGCTATGAAAGTTGGAGAGAATTTGTTTAATTATATGCAGTCTTTTTGTGGAGTTGACGGGAGCAAGTTGATTGTACCTATGGATATCTTGGACCGCTGGTTTAAGAAGTTTCAAGAGAGGGCTAAGCGCGACCCTGAGTATTTGAAAGGCTTCGATTTGTAATCTTTAAAATTTCAAGGTATTATTCCCAATTACCTCCTTTAAATCCCTTCAAATTAGGGTTTTTTTAAGCAAGGATTGTGCCTTTTCTATTATTAATTTTTTTAATTTAATGAGTAAGAATTTAGAATTTCCATATTTTTCCGTTTTGTTTTTAATGCTCTCTCTCTTTCCCCCATATTATTTTTATTGCGTAATGTTTGGGGAAATACAGTTACTTTCTCCTGTTGTTGTTAGACTTGAGCTGCATCAACGTGACTGTGATTGTCTATTGGAAAATTATTGATACAGCACTTTTTTTTTTTGTATGAAGATGGATGTTTTAAATGCTGAAACCTAACCCTTCCGCAACCTGAAGCCCTTGAACATTTTGCTATGCATTGAACTCATCTAAGAGAAGGGATCATTGCAAGCTCAACTAGGGTGGGCTTAGTGGGCTTCAGTTTATATTCTTTCCCATGTAGAGGTGTATCTTGTAGACTAAGATGAAGCTACTGTTAGCTTCTTTGATAATGCATAATGGATGTGAATGGTACTGTTTTATGGCTGTCTGTTTCCACAGGCCTCCTCCTCTCTCATAATTTGATTTTCTTATCTTAGCCAAGTATGGAATTGAACTGCATAATCCTACTAGCTGGCATTGAAACTTGATTCAACTAAATCTTAAAACCAAAGTGGTTTGCATTAAAAGATGTTATTTTTCCTTTTCTACTTTGGTTCAAGGATATATCTCGAAAAAGGTTTAGTGTTACTAAGTTCTTTTCCGACTAAATGTCATTCTCAGCCTGCCCCTAAACTTCCTCACTGTTACAACTTTGATACAGTCGACCTTCTATGTTAACTATCTATTCATTTGTCAGTCTTTGATGGATGTTTGATCTTTATCAGCTACTGGTGACTCAAATGGGTTAAAGGAATAACAAATGCTCAATGTCAATTGCAATAGCAGATTCAAAGAACATACAAAAATTAAGGTGCTATTCTGGTGTTTATTAATACGCTAATTCTAAGTTTAGGATAAAAACAAAGAAATACCATGTTTTACAGTTTGTGCACCAGATCTAACTTCATTGATGAACGAAGGATGTGTATTTTTTGTTGAAAATGTTGAAAGAATGATGATTATATATATATATATATATATATATATATGAATTATAATCTTTCTCAAAAGCTAAACCATCTTTTAGAACATAGTTATGTTGAATTCTACGTGTTAATATGCCTGTGAATAACTTCAGCGATTAGCTGCTCACTTATTTCCAGACTGTTGACTTCATAAGCCAAAAATTAATTGAGCAATATTTCAATATTGAGTTTTTTTAAACTCTTCCTTAAGGTACAGTGACATGATGTTCAATCCGCGGATTCTTTTGCTTCTTTCCTGTTAGATCAAAACCTGCTGCTATCAAAATGTATATCAAGAAGTGAACGAAGTCTATATTAGGGAGACAATTCTAAAGCAAAGCTGGCCACCGAATCTAGCGAAAGAATGGACTGGAACTGGTCTGGCAATCTGGTTCTGAACTGGACCGTGGATTGCTTGTTCATGGAACCAAAACCACGATTTCATTGAACGGGAACATCTGATTCAGTGAATTGCTGGCTTTATTCTGAAGTTGTCACTTGTTAGTTGATGAGAATTGAATTTGGGCTTGATGATTATTTTTTCCATGAAATGAAAGTGGTGAAATATCGTAAGAAATCTTCTGTGAGTGTGATTTTTAACTGCTGAATAAAGGTGTGATCTTGATTAAGCCTTGAGCAGGCGTTGAAATGTCATTTAGATGTTTGATTGGGTTATATTTTCTGATTTATTGGGAACGGGAAAATTTCCTCGTGCAACATGTCTTGTTCGTCCTTTCCATTTGTTGCCTGTCCTTGTGGTGGGGGTAGGATGAGCATAGCATGTATTATAGCTTCCCGATGCATAATTGAAGTGGTTGGCAGCTTAAAATCCTATTTTTTCTTTTCTTATCTCACAATTTTGCGCTCGAGTAGAAAATTACGGCCGCCATGAATTTTTCAGAAATTCTTGGCGTTGTTTCTTATTTGGTCACGGAGGAAAAGTTAAATAAATTTCAGGCACTCTTTAAAATCTGATGTGATGCTAACACTCAAGCTACGGGGCATTCGTCTCAGGTCTGAATCGTTAATGCTCTGAATGTCCATAATGCCCTTTGTTGTAGTTGTTATCAAACTAGTTGATGAGGATTTCGGCTTTCTGTACCGAAAACAGAGATGAGATTTCACAATTTCATATTTTATTAATAAAATTTCAATTATTTAATTTTATTTTAAAAGTACATAAAAATAAAAATTATTTTTGAACTTCACATTCTTAAATCAACTCCAATTACCGTTATGATATTCAGGGCCGGATCCAGATGGTGGGGTGTGCCATAGTTGCTCCGAAAGTCTCTCGAGTGAAGTCTTCTTCTCTGGAATTTAAATTAATTTGTAAAACAAAAAGTATTTGTATCCCAAAATTTTTCTAAAACTAGTAATTGTATTTTATAAGTTCTAAATAATTTATAGATATCTATACACAACAACGACTGTAGTATGTGCATATGAATGTAATTTCTGTTGACTAAAAACATTTTGTCTAATTTGCTGTAATTTAAACATATTTTAATAGTAAATATATAATACCTAATAATAAATTCATGTTTAAATCTTTCACTGTTCGAAAAAAGAAATGCACGAAAAACTTAAATTTTAAAGAACTCTGAAAATTAAAAAAAATTGACAAATGATTAACTCGTATTCCATATATAAATTTATCTTTTCTCGTTCCAAAATAATATAGCCCTTTCTTTATTTAAAAAAAGCTATTCGTTTTCTTAATATTTGCATATTTAATGTACATTTATATCTATATATATTATTTACTATTAATTTAATATTGATAGCCAGGTATTTTTGAGTATTGGGAAAATGCGATTTTAAATTTAAATTTATTGATAGATTGTTTATATATTTATTATTAAATTATGATTATATTAATTTTTCTTGACGTATTGAAATGTCAAATTAGACCGATATAAATTGAACGGGAGAGTCATAGTAATAAAAAAGAACAAAAAATAAAATAAAATTGGCAAGTGAAACCGTTACAATTAGACCTTCGAAGAATTTTCTTGTGAAGTGACATAATGAGAATAACCAAAGAGCAGTGGCTAGTATTTGTGGCCGAGCCTCGAGCGTAAAGCCCTGTTCTTTTATGGTTTTCAAGTAAAGAGGGCTCCTCTGTTTCTGCATAAAAAATATTATCGTAACAATAAAAGACTCTTCTGAGACTAGGAGATAAAAATGTTGAGGTTTTATTGCTTGCTATATTTGCAGTATCAGCGTTTTGCAGCACTGATAAATATAGCAGAAAGGACTTCCCTCCTGGTTTTATTTTTGGTTCTGGCACTTCTGCTTGCCAGGTTTCTTTTTTTTTTTTTTTTATTCACTTGCTGCTTCTGAATATTTAAGATAATTATTGAACAAGGAAAGCATTATTTATTTCACAACATATATTTGGAACTTTGAAAGGTTGAAGGAGCTGCTAGTGAGGATGGAAGAAGTCCCAGTGTATGGGATACATTTGCGCACCAGGGTCGGTATATTAACCCTAAATGTTTATATACTAACTTTATTCTTGTTTTCATTTTTTAATTCCCATTTTTTCTTTTTTAAAAAAAGTTGAGGTAAGTGCAATTCACATGTGTGATTGCATTTTGGGCTGACTAAAACATTTTTTACTGAAATGTTAGGATTTGCTAATGGTGCCACTGGAGATGTAGCGGCGGATCAGTATCACAAATACAAGGTGAATGATAAAACTGCTGTTAAATGGATAAACGCTATTTCTAACTAGAAGTATAAGAAGCCTTATTTTGTTGAAATATGAGCCAATTTGCGATTAGTTTCATGTGTAATCTCAATCGTTTGCAGGAAGATGTTAAACTGATGGTCAAAACTGGGTTAGATGCATACAGATTTTCCATCTCATGGTCAAGACTCATCCCAAGTATGATTTTTACATATATAGTGTAATTTTTGAATTGTAAGTGATCATTTTAATATATGGACTATATTTGGGTCACACTTTAATCTTTATATGTTGTTCCCTGTCAGATGGAAGAGGATCTATCAATCCAAAGGGCTTACAGTATTACAACAATCTCATAAATGAGTTTATTACCCATGGTTACTGTCAAAACTCAAAACTTTCCAAATAAACTAAGTTTTTGTGGTTTTTCTATTTTGATAGATGGATTTTTGTTTTCCTTGTTGAATTATATAAAACAGGCATCCAGCCACATGTCACATTGTACCATTATGATCATCCACAAGTACTTGAAGATGAGTATGGTGGATGGGTTAGTCGAAAGATAGTGTAGGTGCTCAACTAGTGATGCTATTTTTCTTCTATATTTTATTGATTGAACTGCATAATTGGGTTACCTATCCTTTTGATTAATTTCAGTTGCAGCGGGATTTAAATCTTGGATATTTCAGCTCTTTGCTATGATTAATTTGCTTCTTTATGCTTTTGGAGTTGGGATGAATTGTCTGTCCTTTTAGCAAAGTGGATGATCTAACACAGTACATAACACTATCAAATTGGTTTGTGGATGCAGGGAAGATTTCACATATTATGCAGATGTGTGTTTTAGAGAGTTTGGTGATAGAGTTGCATACTGGACTACTTTGAATGAGCCTAATGTCCTTTCAGTGTTTGGTTATGATTCTGGCAGTCTGCCACCCAAGCATTGCTCTCCCCAGTTTGGATTCAACTGCACCAAAGGCAACTCCTCAACAGAGCCATACTTGGTTGCTCATCATTTATTGTTGGCACATGCGTCGGCTGTTAGATTGTATTGGGAGAAGTATCAGGTCTTATCCAATTATGCATTACTACATAAAAATATATAGAAACTCGTACTTCTGCCAAAAAAATGAATCTTCATGCCAGTTCATTGATATTTTAAGTTCCAAATGTTTTTTAAGTACCATCTTAGTTGCTGATTTGTTATTGTGATACAATAATCACCACAATATGGAAATCCTGAATCTTAAAGAAAGAACAAACCATGTAAGTAAAGAAATGCTCATGATTTGTTTGGGATAACACATGATGGTGCAGGACAAGCAACATGGATTTATTGGGATCAATGTTTTTTTATATTGGTTTATTTCTCTAACAAACTCAACGAAGGATGTGATTGCTACTCAAAGAGCTCAAGATTTTGTGCTTGGCTTGTAAGTTGATGCTCTCCTTCAATAAATTCTTCTTTAGGTTGACTTTGTTCATTGGTTGGACTAACTGTAATACTTTATTTAAGCTATCTAAATCTGTGTTTCCATTGTGTGGTTACGGCAGAATAGTTAATCCTCTGGTGTTTGGAGACTATCCTGATGTAGCAAAGAAAAATGTAGGACTAAGACTACCAACCTTCACAGGTTATGAATCCAAACAGATTAAGGGTTCATTTGACTTCCTCGGACTGAATCACTACACCTCAGTTTATGTCAAAGACAACTCCAGCTCTTTGAAATTGGAAAATAGAGATTATTGGGCAGATATGGCAGTGGAACTTATCTGTAAGCTCATCACGTATCATTCAATTATCTTTAATTGGGATTAAAACACTTTTATGTTCAGTTACTTATGACATTGCTCAGCATATGGTTTATAATTGTTTAGCTTCCTATATACATACACTTATGGAAT
Organism: Jatropha podagrica; assembly: GCA_947857235.1. NCBI lineage: Eukaryota > Viridiplantae > Streptophyta > Magnoliopsida > Malpighiales > Euphorbiaceae > Jatropha > Jatropha podagrica. The sequence goes on from CANUEP010022406.1 coordinate 127,598, forward strand.
ACCTTATTGACATCATTCTCAAATTAACTTAGAAAGAATTGGAATAGCTGATTGAGTAGTTTTTTATTTTCTACTTTTTCGTTTTGTTTCATGGCAGATGATCAGGTGATAAATTCATCGGCTCACATAAGCTAAACAAGCCATGTAACTATGTAAGGGTTTCATTTATGACTAACTGTACTGTGTTTTGTTTCAGCCTTTCATGAAGCCTTGGGGTCTGCAAGCAGCATTGGCGTACGTAAAGCGGGTTTATGGCAATCCTCCTATCTACATTCATGAAAATGGTCTCTCTCACTCTCTCCATCTCTTCTCTTAGCTGATACTGTAGAAGCAAGATAGAATTTTGTGCAACATATAAATTCTTCGTTGGTAATTATGCAGTTACGCCTTTTGTGAGTATTAGTATTGCCTTTCTTGACAGGTCTGAAGACCGTGCGAAATTCATCACTGGAAGACATTTCAAGGGTGAAATATATGCATTCATACATTGGGAGTCTGCTTGATGCTGTCAGGTATATATGCCTTCCCTCTTTCTCAAATTCTGGGCAGCAATTTTGACATTGTGTGCAGTTGAGCCTAATTTCATCTATTATATCTGAACTTGTAACTAGTGCACATTAACATGCCTAAACTTTTACTCTGTAACTTAAAACACACTAAGCATTAGATTTTACAAAAACAAAATTGCTAGTATCAAAATTTACAGACTTTTATTGGTGAAAGAGTATGAGGGTGACACATGACATTAAAATTTACTTTCCTTTCTCACTATTCCCTAAATTGAGATATATATATTTGATTAAAGTGAAAATGACTAAAGAAAAAGAAAAAGAACAACTAGGAGCGGGAAAGTAAGTGAAGTGACAAGCGAGAGAGTTACTGCTGATAGGAGAACATGATTTAATACATATATATATATATATATATATATATATATTAAATCTCATATGTTAGTAACAATTCAGCAAAGACGAATGAAACTATATTGATAAAAAACGTCTCACTATATATAACGTAATTTACTGTTATATAAATTGATGTTCAATGTGTTATATTACAAATTGAAATTTAGACATGTTAATGTGTATGTTAGTAACAATTCAGCGAAGACGAATGAAACTAACCCTGTGCACTTGTTCTAATTTGATTCTATGTCTCCAAATTTGAAAGGAATGGATCAAATGCAATAGGGTATTTTACATGGTCCTTCTTGGATTTATTTGAACTATTGGATGGCTATGATTCTAGCTACGGCTTGTATTATGTTGATCTGGATGACCCAGAATTGAAGAGATACCCAAAGCTATCAGCAAATTGGTATTCTCATTTTCTGAAGGGAGGAAGTGCAACTTCACCAGATGAAACTATCCAACTTGGCAAAAACTTTTCATTCTTTTCGCAGAATCTCTTATTTCAATAGATCAAATAATCCAGAACATGTAATCGTTCTGAAAGTCTCTTTAGGCCTTCTGTTATTCTGGGTTTCTCGTAAAGCTTACAGCCTTTACCTCACTTGTTCTTGTAATTTTGGACTTTCAAATTTATTGTAATCTGATGAAATCCCATTTCTTAAAATAAAGAATGGAAAATTTTCATTTATATGATTGTCGTTAAATTATGATTTTATTGAAAAGAAAAATAGTATTTGCATCTATACTTTAAATTACATTTTTTATCAATATAGATGCTTCTTTATTAATCAAATTTTAAAATAAATAATAAATCAAAACACGTATTTTCATATTCTTATATTAAGAATAAAAATTAAATGTAATGTATCACAAAAGTAAAAAAAATAAGCTTTAATCATAGTAAATATATCTGTGGAACAAAAAGAACTGTTTATTTTTCTTAAAAATCTTCGACGAACTGTCTGTTTATTAAATTATAATTATAAAAAAGAGAAAAAAATAAATTAATATTTAAATTATAATCAAATTAATACACAACTTTTATTTTTTAAAAACTAGCTATCAGATTTTTAAATTATAATTTTATTAATACTCTGGGATAGTGTATTGAATTAAGAATCTATCGGATTTTAAAAGATTTTAAATTTCAATGGTATTTAATTTAGACTCTTTCAAAATTTATTATAACTCATATATATCTTTCGGATTCTATGGTATTCAATTTAGACTCTTATAAAATTCATATATATTTGATGGTATTCAATTATAACTTTCTAAAAATCCATATAAATTTAATAATATTTAAAAAGTTGTTGATTTGGAAGGATTTTATAAAATTATTGATTTTGTTGGATTTTAGAATGTTATATATGAATAAAAAAGTCATTCATAAATCCATTCTCCAATCCAAAAATTTCAAAAGTCTTTTAAAATCTAACAGACTCTTGATCTAATATACTTCTTAATAGAATGAAAGCAGAGTGGATATTAGCGAACTTTAATCTACCTATATAGGTATCTGTTTAAAATTATACAATCAATATTTATTATAAATCCGTTTAAATATCTATTTAAGTATTATATATGAACCTGATTAAATATTCACTATCTGTATCCTTCAAAAAAATCCATTGAAAATACTTTTTAAATGAATAAGGTACTATGAATATTTAATTATCCAAATTTTAAATTTAATTAAAATACATTTTGTACTAAGAATGGAGAAGGTATCAACTACCGAATCCGTTTAATATAACGATTAACGAGAGCGGAATAGCCGCCGATGATGTTGGCTATTACAGGCCTTTCATTGTTGGTGTTAATAAGTTTTTAATGAAGAAAATAATAATTTTGGAGAAGATGATGCATTTTGCTTTTTAATTGTGTTTTTTAGTTTTTTATTTGGCTCTAAACCCATTTAATTTGTTCGATTAGGTCTTGAAATTAATTTTGATTGAATATATAAAAATCATTGTGATTCTATCAAAGTTAATAAAAATCTATAAAAAAAAATCTCACAAATTCTATAAAACTCTATATAAAATTCTAATGGAATCTATAAAAATCTTAAAAAATCAATCAATTCCATCGAATTAAATGATTCTTTTAAAATCTAATGTAATCTTAATTCAATACACCCGCTAGTCATTTCATACAAATTGATTTGCAAAATATCTGTTTCGAAAGGATATAAAATAAAAAGTAGATGTAAAATATCTTTATTTTATTTCCTCGAATTTGCCATTCAAAATGGGAGGAAAATAAAAACAACATAAATACAATTAAATAAAATGAATTTATTTTACTGTCACTCTTTTATTTCATTCATTTTACCTTCAAATGAAATAAAGAGTCGAATGAAATAAAGAGCGTAAAATAAAGAGGTAGAATGAATAGTATCAATTTGCTCTCTCATTCCACATCATCCCTTATTTTAAATACTCCCTATGTATAAACAAGGCATTAAAGTATCAATGGAATCATAAATTAGAGGTTCTATAATTAAATTTAAAAAATAGAGACCCTTATATGTTAATTGAGAATAATTTAGGGACTTTCGTATAAAAATCTAAAAAAGGCTGTTGTTATCCTCCTTGTCTTGGCCTTGACCTCACATCCCTATAATAGAAAATCTGTTTTGAACAGTTAATTGTACAATCGTAAGAAATAAAAGTAATTACAAGCTTTCTTCTTTAAGACCAAAAGAGCCTGATTTGAAAACATAAGACAGTTTGTTGGTTTTCGTTGTATTCGCGGTTTGGAAATGTTACGTTAAGTCGCTAAATTGGTTAACTCAAGCAAAAAGGAAGCTGCTAAGGGTTGCCGACTGCTCTGTTTCTATCAGATTAAAAATTGCGGCCAGGATTTTACAAGTGATAATGTTGTTAAGGGTTTTTTATCTGCTAATTGTTCTGCTAAATTTAGCGGCACCCATATTTTCTGCTGATAAATATAGCAGAAAGGACTTTCCTTCTGACTTTATTTTTGGTTCTGGTACCTCTGCTTATCAGGTTTGTTTTACTTTATCTACTTGAAATTCGAAAGAGAAAAATTAATTTTTTTTAACAATTGAAATATTTGAAAGGTGGAAGGAGCAGCAGATGAGGATGGGAGGACTCCTAGCATTTGGGACACATATGTCCAAGCGGGTCAGATTCTCGTTCATTTTCTTCTTGTTCTTGAATTACTTAGTATTACTGGGTAGTTTCTTATTCTGAATTTTGTATCTGAAATTCCAGGAAATATGGGTGGAGCAACTGGAGCTGTGTCAGTTGACCAGTATCACAAATACAAGGTGAATAAAATAAATAAATTATCAATCACAGGAACTGGAATTTTTGTTCTTATAATCATTTTTCCATTTATTGCAGGAAGATGTAAAACTCATCGCTGAAACTGGGTTAGATGCCTATAGATTTTCCATTTCATGGCCAAGACTTATTCCAAGTACGGTATTTCTTAAATAAAATTATTTCTGGTCTATTTAATTTGATCATGTATAAGTATATATTTATATATATACATACAAAAGACACATCTTGATTTCTTTCAGATGGAAGGGGACCTGTTAATCCAAAAGGTTTAGAGTATTACAATAACCTCATCGATGAACTTGTTAGCCATGGTAACTGCTAATAAAATCCTTTCAAAATGCACAAATTTGTTTGCAATTTGATTGATACATTAATTCTTTTATTAATTTTTCTCTCTCTCAGGCATCCAGCCACATGTTACATTGTACCATTATGATCATCCGCAGGCGCTTGAAGATGAATATGGGGGATGGGTTAGCCGAAAGATTGTGTACAAAATTTATCTGCGTTGAGATTGAAAATGCTTTTTTGAAAAAATATATTTGTCTTAATAACTAATCATATTTGTGGATGCAGGAAAGACTTCACGGCTTATGCAGAAGTGTGTTTTAGAGAGTTTGGTGATAGAGTCAAGCATTGGACTACATTGAATGAGCCCAACATTTTTGTAATTTTTAGTTATGATCTTGGAATGTTACCGCCTAGTAGATGCTCTCCTCCATTTGGATTCAATTGCTCTCAAGGCAATTCTACATCTGAGCCATACTTGGTTGCTCATCATCTCCTTTTGTCACATGCTTCCGCTGCCAGATTGTACAAGGACAAATATCAGGTCTTACCCTTTCCTTTCTTTCTTTTTTTTTTTTTTTTTTTTTTTTTTTTTTTTTTTTTTTTTAATATTTAGTTTTTTTTTTTTTTTTTTTTTTTTTTTTTTAAAAAAAAAAAAAAAAAAAAAAATTTTTTTTTTTTTTTTTTAGTTTTTAATAAAAAATTAAAATAATAAAAAAAATTTTATTTTTTTTTTTTTTTTTTTAAAAAAAAAAAAAAAAAAAAAACAAACAAATCAAATATTAACAAAAAAAAAAAAAAAAAAAAAAAAAAAAAAAAAAAAAAGAAAGAAA